>DVQP01000783.1:0-19448 GCA_018231745.1 Danaus eresimus | reverse complement strand
AAATAAAAAAGATCTTTTAATTTAAACAGTGAAATTTATTTCGAACAGAACCTTTTACGGGACGATATTTGATTTCATTTTTCCATAATACAACCCTTATAAAACCACTTCATGGTCTTAATGTGTATATATCCTGACCCTTTTCTCGGGAAAACGTTCAGGTATTTATCTGAAATTTATAAAGTTCAGGTTTAGTCAAAACAATTTGAAACGAAAAAATCAGAATTCTAATGAAACGTAATACATACATAGAACATACAGTCGTTTAAGATGGAAATTTTATACACATTAAAACCTCTTAAACAACCTAGAAAATTTTCATGAAGCAACTTTCATAAGCACACATGAAGGTATAATTAAAAGGTCATAAATTTTACTCATATTCTTTTATATGTTGTACCGAACCCTCGGTGCGCAAGCTTAACATACAATTGGCCGATCTATGTGTAGTCTATCTATCAATAGGAAGTTTTTAAAGTATTTCTACAGGCTTCCTTTATCTTTTCTGACATGCTTATTTTATTCAAACTGTCACACAAACAATTATTATAATAATTATTTTATTACCATAGATAATTTAATGAATGTGTTATCTTTGTACAACGATGCCTGATAGTTAAAATAGTTCCTAATACCGCTGAACTCTTCGATTTTTAATCAGCCGTTGTTTCCGATACGCTTACTTGATAAAATATCATACAATGTCTGTCTTGTCAAAATAAATTATTATTACTGTCACCCAAACATACTGTTAGGATTTGTATATTATTTCTTTATGAATAATTTTGAAAGAATAAACGAAGTTTATATTATGTGATTGTAGAAAAGGCAACAAGACATACTTTATAACTAAAAATTTATAAGTTTGTGAGCTAATTAGTTAAAATAGTTTTAAACTGAACGAATAACAGCGATAAAAGATGAAACGTGTACGACGAAATTCGGAAAAGGCGATATAAATAATAGTTCGGTTTCAAAAATTTTTTTAAAATTCCAATCATGTATATAAATATATTAGGCATTTAACTTCTATCTTCTAAAGTCTAAATTTTGGTCCAATGATGTCATGCATTATTCTTGACACTTCATATTATATCTGTTATATCTAAGATTTTCGCGTGTACACATTTAAAAGAAACTATGATTTTCGTTTACAAAGCGATTTTTATTATATTATACCTATATGACCCTAAATTTTAGGTTACTTTACATCAAACGTGATCACGGGCAGATGAGATGAGTGTCTTAGTTTCATATAAATGTATTATAACAAAATGCCCCTATATTTTCCGATATCTAAATTGTTTTTCTTTCTATTTGAACCACTTTAATGTGTTCACGTTAGAAAACTTCATTTCCTCAATCCGGAAAGCATCAAATAATGTTAAAGATACATTTCTATTGATTAATAATGAATCACAAACAGTTTAATTTCGTTATTCTTCTATAATATACTGAAAAAAGGAAAACATGATTATCAAACTGCAGTCTTTTCCTACAATTATGTAGAAACATTGTTATGCAAGGTTTTTAGATAGTACGTTGTGCGTATCATGACAATTTCGTTATTAAAACAACGGAGAAAGTTAAGTTCCTGTCCTCATATAATAACGAAATTTACCCACTGTTATGGCTATTGAATATATTATTATAACAACATTAACAAATATTATCTGTATTCGTCATTTATGTGAATAACAGCATAATCAATATAATCTTATTAAAAACTTTTCTGTTATGTCTAAAATTTCTTTAATAGGAGAATAAATAATGTGTTTACCTACTTTATTTCAAAAGAACTTAAGGTTTCCTACCAGCGATAAAAATTTCTAAGATTCTATCTTATCAGTAACTTTCTAACGACACAGAGTTAGAATTAATATTTATCAAAGAGATTTTATGTTTATTTTTAGACTAATTAAAACTTAATCACTTAATAGCTTTGTAATAATTAAGTTTAACTTTAAATTGGGATTGTTAATTTGATATGTCAATAGCGTAGGTAAATACGTTTAAAGTGATCGTACACACACAGATATTTTAATTCCAGCTGCAATTACAACTAATAACATGAGTTTATCCGAGGCGAGATCTCAATTTGCGGAGCTATCAACGCATAATCTGAACGCAACGGGCTATTTCAGGCGGAGGTCGACGACCTCTGTATCGCTCATTTAGCTCTAAACAAAGTTTATCGAACGCACTCACAATACAATAGAATAACGACAATATATTACAGTGAACGTTTTCCGTGCAATGTTTGTTCGAACAGTACAAAGCTGTATTAAAAATGTTTAACATAACTGTTTTATTGTTAAGTTACATTTAACAATGGTTAAGGAAGCCATTTACAAAATACCTTCGTGTAACATACCGAGAATATGAAGAATATACAGAATTTTATATGTAAATAGTAAAACGCAGTATCTATTTTCAGTTACGCCAATTAGTGGCACACGTAATAAATTGGTACGTTTATTTGATACATATGAAGAAATGTATTTATATTTGTTTATAAATAAATCGTCTAACGTCATATGATTTAATGATGTAAATAATTTAATCATTTTCTAATTTAAATATGTATTACGTATCAAATATTAACTATATCTCTATGTTATTTAAATCCTCAACGTTTTAAATTGTTTCCGTAATAGTACTAAGCTTAATTTAATGTCAGCACAAACATTCCTTTCATAGTGAACGTTACCAACAGTTGAATAAATAAAGAAATTTCAATATACGAATTGTAAATAATGATAACGAAGTCATTCTTAGAAGTGATAATATTGGTAGGAATTCTCGGCTCCTCCAAAAATATGTATGTATTTTTATATCTCAAATCATTTCGACGATTTTGATCCGGTGTATACAAATTAAATAACAATATATGTAAGTTAACTAGAAAATATTAAGTTTAAAAACCTCTATGGAAACCACAACACTGACTGCTATTTGAATATTTAACAAAGAATGTTAACTTAGTCGTCTATTTACACATTCAGAAGCTACCTTTTATGTCAAAGGGTTAATAAAATAATGCGTACATTGGAATATGGTGACACAGGTGTTAGAATTGTGTTTGATTTTTAAATACCATATATCAAGTCACGACCGGCTCTCCCGAGTTCCTTGTTACACCAAGAAGCGGTGTTCTGCATTTGTCTTGTATGTAAGTAGTGCTTTTCAATTGAAATAAAACTATTTTTGATCTATTAAAGGCACTGTTAATATCACTGTTTGTATATTATGACACTCAAAACTTCAATGTTACCAGATGTAAGACATTTATTTTACGCATTGCCTGACATTGCAATCTTTAAGTAAGCATATATATTTATTATCCCTGAAATTACAAAAGAAAAATAGTTTGTTTCCGTTTCGTTCGTTCTTTTTTTTCTTAGATATTTATAGAAAATTAAAAATTTTAAAATTTTGTCCATGGGGAAATTCTTAGACTTCTTTGCTTTTCCTTTTTGTTTATTTTTAATATTGCGGTGTTCATAACTCAAAAACTAAAAAAAATGTTTTATAGAACCTTTTGTTAGAGAGAAACTAAAAATTTAAGCTTTACTCAGTTTACTCAAATTGATCTATAATTTTGTTGTCACAGAATTAGATTTTAAGCAATTTTATTTTCATTTTGTTTTTTTTTATTCTAGTTGCATATTTATGAATCTTAGGACGATAATTTTTGTTGTAATTTTTCCTTCTATTAGATGTTAATTTAAAAAAATAAGATTATTAAAATTCATTCAGTAATAAAAATTTCTATTCTTGATTGATTCTATTGATTTTTTAGATATTTGAAGATAGACTAAAATCTTTGGAAAATTTAGATCACATAATTTAACAAATCCACAACTTTCCTGTTATTTGTGGCATGTTATAGAAAAAATGGTCGGACTAAAAAAAAGCGATGAAATAAATGAAATACTGATATAGTTCAGTTATCTTGATTTAATTGTAAAATATTGTATTTCGAATAAGTTTATCTGTAAACAAAGACGTTTAAAAAAAATTAAGGCGTCGATAAGTACATGTTATCATATGAGTGAGCAGGTTCAAAGACACAAGATAACCCAAAAATCGGTAGTACAAGTACCACGATAAAACCTCGTCTTCAGATAACTCAACTTTAACTTTATCTTAATCTATTGAAAGTGATATATTCTCCTTTGACTAATTATCACCTAGACATTATTCTATTCAGTATCTAACATATAAAATTATATATATTACTATTAATATATAATTTTATATATTACGTTTGATTATCTCATGATAAATTCATTCCGCGTGAATTAAGATTATCGTAACACAGGAATACTAGCTAGCTTCACTTAATTGATGATTATATAAAAAGCGTATGTATTACAAAAAAAAATTACATACAACTCGATCAAAATAAATCATATTTTCGATATGACAACAGCGGAATATGATATCGCGTTATGTGGGTTACAAGATAACCGAGCAGACGCAACATTAATATATTTATTAGAACATCGACACGTATTGATATAGAATAATAAAAGTTAACCCCTTACAATAACAGTCACAGTGCCCTGGACACGGCTATGATACGAGTTTGTGTAGTACATCCAGTAAGCTCTGTTTCGGTATGACGACCGATCTTGAAATAAGTGAAGGTCACACAAACTCAATAGTCATACGATTAACCTCAAATAACCTCGTACAAATCGAAAACAATCGTTCGTTTGAGAATTAGCAACTTTATTCCATTGTAATACATTTAGAAACAAAAGGAAAGTAAAATAAAAAAAATATATCGACAGCGTTAAATGAAAAAGGAATTTGGAGAGAGCAATTTAATTAGCAATATGTCTGTGTTGTATCTTTTGGTTTATGTAAATTATATGATTACGATTTGGTCTCGTTGATGCTTCGTCAATGTGATGAAGAAAACGGAAGAAGACCAAGCCTTTTGAAGTCTTATGCTTGGTAAACAATCTCTAGCATTTATCATAATAATAAATTATAGGAGCGTCGAACCGTTCTGTTAAAGGACTGAAATTTACAGGAACATTTGCTAGTCCAGAAAATATATACATATTCCTGCTTTTTCACTTTTAAAATGAGTTTTCACGTGTAAACATAAATTAAAGGATTAGCTTCCTATTTAAAATCGGTTTTAAACAGGTCAGAGCAAAATTATGGGTTAAATTAATACCCGGCGTGGATTTTTACCGGGCGTGGATAATCTACTCATTGTTATACTTATTTCTATATTCATCTCGTCTTTGTAAGCTTTAATCTCAACCATCCTGCTGTATGTTTTTAAATAAAATTATTTGGAATATCGTATCATCCATAAAGATACGAATTTGTTGGAATGCACATTATATACACAAGGGAAAAAATAAAAACAATACTTGCCTGTTAAATAACCGCAAGTATAAAGCAGCAGTATATTATCTGTTTTCGTAGAATTATTTGTCATTTTCTATAATAAAGAAGCGGATAAATACAACTCTATTTTTTTAGTCTGCACGAGAAAACAGAATGTTATACTAAATCCTGCTTTTTGGCATTTATTTGTTACATATTTTTTAGGCAGCTAAAAGAAAGTTGTAAACATTCCTCTGAAATAAAAAACAAGATCTTTTAAAGGACTATTTTAATTGCATTAATGAAAAACAGACGTACATATAAATATATCATGATAGGTAAAAGTTTATTACTACAAGCAAATATTGTAATTATTTTTTTATGTAAGTAAAGAATTTTTTTTAGCACTAGTTATGATTTTAGGTCAGCTAGAAGGGGCTTATCTTATGATGCTATTACTTGGGTCATAGGTATGCTAAATAAAGGAAACGTAACGAGCTTAATCATTCATTTAATTTTGCATAGAAACTTGATTTCTTCGTTACTTCATGGGTAAATTTACGAGTACTTGATATTTTAGTCATACCTTAAGCTTGATGGAAAAAGTTTTTGGGAAGCGGACAAGGCAGATCTTTCAAGTAATAAAAAGTAAGATATAAAAAAAGGTATGCAAAATCATGAATGTAATTGTTTGTTTTGGATGTTTTATTTATAAATGTATACACAATACACTTTTTTTGACATTTCTTTCAAGACCTAGCGTATAAAAACAGACTGAAAAAAAATGCTATTTTGTAATTAGGTCATAGATGTGAATTTTCCTTAAATAAAAATTGCTTGTCCAATCTTTAAATTATTTTCGGTTACACGTAAAAAACATTGTTTTTCTCGAGACTTTTAATTATTCTCTTCCACGCTTATTTATTAATCGAGTTTAAACGGACACATTATTATTATTTGAAAAAAATACAAGATAGTTTTCAGTGTTATACAGATTTTGTCTATTGCTATGTACTATAAAAATACTTTTTTTAATAAATACAAATAATTTATGTTGCGTATTCGTTCTTTGAACCTTTGACCTGGAGATAAAGCTAAGAAATATTTATTGTTTGTTATAATAAGGCATTTTTTCATAGGCGTTATTTTTTATTTTATAAAATAAATAATTTATGTGCCGTTTCTGTTCCGTTGGGACGTATTAAATAACAACATGTATTATGTAATTACTAATTAACTTATGTATGTACTTTGTTTCTTACAAAAGAAAGTTTATTGGAAACTAATTTAGTTTTTAAACAATTAAGCTTAAGTAATAACAAAAACAATTATTACACAACAAGACGTGCAACGTTAAGTTATTAAGAAGTAATAAGTACAAAGTTCTTATAATATGGCTTCATTTCAGTGCATTGCGATCGAGGTGACATGCAAAACATACGATTAAATTTCACAACGAGCAACACTATTTCATCTGTCAGAATAAAAAAAAAATACTAGCACTATTTTATAATATTATTTAAATATAAGATTTGTTGTTTTTTATTTATACCAAATAAAAAGAACGTTTTACATTAAATATTGTCGTATAAATGTCGTTTGCGCTTTATTTATTTTATTTTAGTTTGGATATTATAAGAAAACGAACAAATTAATTTTTATAAACTTATAATTAAATAAAGAAATGTTCGTATTTGTGTTACTATTTTCCCTAAATATAAACTAACGATTTCGATCTGTATATTCCTAGAAAGTAAATATATGAAACGAATAGGAAATGTGTGCCGTACCCGTACCACAAGTTCGTAAAACCAAACCCTACCACCTTTGAAAGATTTTAACTACATACTTTGGAGATTGGAAACTCCGTATGCGGTTTGATAATGCAAAGTTAAATTTAGTGTAGCTACTGGTAAAACTGCTAACTCTAGATAGTAATAAAATAGGAGATTTACAATATGTGTTACTGTATACAATATTATAAAGGTGAAATAATCTGTATCTATTATCAGTTTCTTTATAAGGCAACACCGCTGAGATAAAATGAATGAAATTTGGTATGAGATAGATATGACCCTAGAAAAGGATGTTTGTTTTCAAATAACCGACTTAAACACGAGCGGAGCCATTTCAAAGTTAGTTAAAATATGCCTCATTACTCATAGCACTATATAGTAATGTCGCATACACAATTTGTTCGACATTATATAGGGACGTATGTTTCATATGTTTCTGTTACGTAAAGCCTGCGATAGGCCTCATATCTTTACGAGCCTTTGTGTCGATTGCTGCCAACCGTACAGCTCGGGTACATTCACATACAGTACACACTATAAATAAACTAAGAGGGAATTAAATGTTTATTATCTATTAATATAATTCTAAGGATTATAGCAGGTGTCGTCACTAATTAAAATTATTCCTCTTATGAATAGTTTCCATTGAAGTTTATCGAGATATGCATTTGGCAAATACTTTATCAATTTACGGTGTTCCCCTACATGAATGCAGTATTTCCAATTAAATAATAAATTTCTGGTAAACAGATTGAAGGGATAAAAAAACGTTAATTTCGTATGATGCGTCAAAAACCGCAGTACTTGGAACACATTACTCACACTATTGACGCGATTAACAAAAGTAACTTTATAACTTTTGTAATTAAATAACATGACTGGATGGTAAAACTAATATTTTTTTATATATATTTGTCTCATTGATATTACTAATGCTTAGAAGTTTTGTATTTATCAAATGTTCGCTTATGGGAGTATGTTTTAGTTCGCTACAGTACACGCTTCGACACTTTAAATTATATCGCCTTCATACGGTAGCGGGTCACTTGATATGCTTAATGTTCTTTGTTAGATATAATAGTTCCGATAGTTTTACTTGAAGTTTTATTTCTTTGTGTACGTAATAAACAGTTTCTTGTAATGTTTCAATCACTTCTTAATGTACTTTAAATAATATATTCGTTACAAAAAAGAAAAAACATTTACTAGTAGTACCCCAATATTGTCAGTCAGCTCGGTGAAGTTTAGACGAAAGATAGAATACGTACAAAGCCATTCATTTGCAATTCCTTGCGATTAATGGTAAATATTTTTGGGTGTAAAACCATTTTCTATCACCGCTATAAACATACTATACGAAATGTCATTAAGAACGAGATTTAACTTGGTTCATTGAATGAATAGAAAAAAAACTGTCGCTTGGAAGGCAATGTAAATTTTCTTGTTTTTTAATCTACCCTTTAAACGTGACTTTATAAATATTCCATTTAGTTAAAATGGAAGTGCGCTTAACGAGAATTATCATAAATTATTGCTTTACGTAAAGGCAGTGTTATACCGTATACACTGTGACGATGATTGTGTTTGTAATAAAGTAGTTTTAATTTGATGACGTTATTTATATTGATTATTAAACGACTACAAGAGAAACTGAATATTATTTATTATTTTCTCTTATAATTTTTTGTAACGCCATTGTTTAATGTTAGTAGCTTAGTAAGTTTAGTTTGATGAGCTGGGTTTCAAACCTGGATTTGGGGGGACGAATAACTTATACCATCTTCCAGTCAATAGTTATTTGGTATATTAAATGGGCGTCATGGGGAATTTTTGACATAGTTCGAAAGGGGTCAGGGATTTTTATATATAAATCTTAAGTGAGCAGATGAGGTAGGTTCCGTTTTTTCAAATGTAAAGATACACCCATAATTTAATGTGAATATAAAACATTTGTATATATAACACGCTAAGTTAATAATCTTGATGACGTTTTGAAACAGTCTCATATTTATTCATATAGCAAAACGTTCAAGTTACATATAATTGTGGGTATTTTACAAGACCTGTTACCGTATGTCCATGTGGTTATATACGTTTTACGCCTATTCAGTTAAAAATAATAAAAGAAACAAATGAGTATGCATCCATTTACTTGATCAATAGTAATTTTTGAGAGTTCAATAAACTACTTGTAATGCAAACCGCGTGTCACTAGAAGTTAGACCTATTTCTGGTTTGTTCGATGTGGATTGATTAAATTTCAAGATATTTTATGAACAATATACACATGTATTCCAGTTACTTCTTATGTTTACCAAAGACGTTTGGTAAATCGTTTTATTTAAATGTACACATACATGTACACATTTGTGTCTGATATGCAGGTAATTTTATAAATAATAGTCACATAGCACACGGAGTAAGTCCTATGTAGCATCATTCTAGATTTGAGTAGAATGTCGAATAAGACACAGTTGATATATGAAAATCATACCATATATTTATATAAGTGTTTTATAAATACTTTTTATAACGTATTTATCGTTATCGAAGTTTTTAGTTAGATATGAATATCAAGCTTGAAAAAACTCTGTAACGGAAAAACATTTATATGAACATAACAATTGGTTGGTTGGTTGGTTTGTGTATAAAATTAAAAATTAAATTGTCTTATAGATGTTACACATGGTGTACATTTTTAATATAGTTTCTTTGTGGTATTATTTCTGTACTATTTTTTTAATTTTAACAATGTCTCAATTTGAAAATGGTAAAATATATTACAATATTTAACAAAATGTTGACAAGATAAAGATTTTATTTTGTCATATTTTTTTAGAGAACTAACGTCCGTTTATATTTAGTTAAGTTCTATTTATTAAAATGGTCTTTTGTAACGGAATACCTTTTATATCGGCCTAGTCATAATAAGCTCAAATTTAAAGCATATGCCTTGCAAGGTTTGAAAATGTAGGTTTTGAACGGGAAGTTCTCAAAAGAAAGTTGATCTGGCATCTTAAGTGTTCAATTCCTTGTTAGTGGTAGTACATAAATGTGATAACATTAAACATGGCTTAATAAAGTACACTGTAATTGAGAATTATTCATCTGTGACCGTGAACTGTACTCTAAAAAAACCGTACGGTCAAGCGCTCACGGCTGTTTATTTAATGCTCAGTCAGTAACAAGTTTCATTATTAAATATCACTATATCTACATATATTTTACGATAAATTAATGTTGTTTTTACGACTACCGTTACCGAAAGCAGAACGTGTAAGTAAAAATATATACGAAATATATAAAATGCCCTTTGGTTTAATACAGAGGAATTTCTTTTTTATTGTCTAAATACGTACTTATGATCATATAAAATTATTACCATAATTAATCTGTCAAAAGGAAAGGTTCAGGGCTGTCTATAAGTATTATAAACCTTGTCAGGCCCACCGTCCATTCCATAATTCCCTGTAACAAGTTTAGTAACTTCATACATCTTGAACGTTATCTAATCACTGTGACTTGTACAAATATTAGATAATGGGTCGGTTATCGCACCAGCAGCAATTATTATTATCGCAGAACTAATACGAGGCTTCGTATTTGCTTTCTTGGGCTTGTTATGTGACATATCAGACAGGATTGACATACAGTTACCATTTAAATCTCAAGTGTAAACAAACCTTCCACGTTTCCGTGTTTCACTACGGACGAGTTGTTTTTATATAAATTTCGATGTATTCCTTAGATTTTAATAAACATTCTAGTGTTTTTGTTGATATTAAGGTATGCTATTGAATCAAAGTATATCATTATTGATCTCAATTGTACATTACGTTATGATTAGTTTGGTGATCTCCCTAACAACGAAAGCATTTCATAGCAGGATATATCAAACAATGATTATAAGATATATATTTTTTTAAGAAACTGAGTAGCTAAATCCAATTAAAGGTTGCAACACTTTGGTTTGAAGGTAAAACTAATTTGAGGCAGGTAATTTAAATCTATATAAACTTGGGCCACCGAGCAGTTTTTAATTGTTTTAGTTTTGTTGATATAAAACTGCCGGCGTATATCATACAACATTCTAAAGTTTCCTAAAAATACATAAATAATAAACCACCGAAATATTGTTGAGGCTATAGGCACTAACTTTGAGATAATATTATCTTTATTATCTTACCTTTTAAAGGAAATTAGGTACATCCCTTCTGTATGAAAAAAGTGAATATAAATATGAAAATTATCTCCAATATTGGAATTGTCAAGGAATAGTTTAAATAAACAAATGTTTTAAACCCCTGTTTATATTATTATGATTTATAAGTAAAATTTTATACATTTTAGATATATGTCTCATTTATAAAAGAACTCAATACACCAATACCATATGCTTACACATATACGTTTTATAGTGTTCATTATTTATGCAGAGTTCCAGATTGTAACATCCGTTAATGTGTTGCACCGATATTCGTTGGATTGAATTTATTTTGTAATATAGACCCTATGTAGCTATTAATAAGGGTGTTACAATGTGTTGGATGAGCTGTTTTTGTTGTAGTTGTTTTTCAAGGCCGCTTTATCGAAGTCTCGGGTTACTAGAGTGGCCGACTTAGCTCCAGGAATTGAAATTTGATACCAACCAAATAAAGCAATTCACAATCAACACTTGTATCGGATTCAGTTTTGCGCAATTTTAATTCTTAGTAAGTTCATTTTAATCATTTAATTAACATATAATTCGGTTTATTAATAGAAGAAGTGCAAAAGATTTTTTTCTAATTCTTCTTTAATTGCTTCTATGAGATTGTTAGGACTCATTAAACATTTTAATTCTTAAACTTATATCATATATGGCATTATTATGTCCGGGTGTGATTAATTGTATGTTTTTGGAAGAAATTTATTCCAAAAATTAATTATTTTTATTTAAACTACCACAAAATTTAACACATTATTAAATTTGTTTTTGTACGTAGAAATAAAAAGATTTTCATATCTGTTTGTTTAATTACTTATTTTATATTTGATATTGTCTTTGTCTAATGTTTTCTTGTTAATATTTATGGCTAATTGTTTTGTCAGAACAAAAATAATTCGGATCTATAAGTAATGTTTATTAATGAGTAATATTTGTCATCGTAAATAATATTCTTAACTTCTGATTTTGTAGAATTTATGTTCTTTTATATAGATTACTTTATAAACATCTAATTGTTTGTAATCATTTTATAACCAATAATGTATAACGTAATAATTTTTTCTCAAACACAAGCAACAGTTTTTATTTCAAAAATAATTCTGTATTTCATTTATATCTAGTATAAAAAAATACTTTATTATTTATACATAAATTTCATATATAAATATTTTACTATAACATAGTTGTAGTAGGTACTGTTTATTTTTAATTATGCAACGATAGACGTTGCCAAAATAAACAAATTAACTTTAAAAAAATGGGAGTTTAAAAAAGGAAAAAAGGAGAAGGCGGGGGATGCAACAAAAACAAAAATAAAATTATTTTTAACATATTTTGACTATAATTCAATAAAAATGCAGATGGATATAAAGAAATTAAGAAAACATATAAGAAAATGTCATAAACAAGCTTTCATATTTTTTTTTGTCCGTAAGAGAATGTAATATTTTGGAAGATTAACTTACAATCGGAATTAAATTAATAAAAAAAAATAATTAAATACTTAATTACAACTGACATAGGTACTAGAGTATCTAAACTAACGCCTGTTATAATAAATGACTCATGATATATTACTAACATTAAGTTACAAGTTGTCGTACAATTTATACGTCCGTTTTAAATACAAAAAAGAAATTAAATAAATTCAGCTTAAATGGTTTTGTAAATCGTAATGAAACTGATAATAAATAATAATCGCGAACTTTATGAAAAAAAAAAAACGCTTAAAACTAATATACTTAAGGTTAGGTACAAAATTATTATCGTACTGTGGTCACCGTGCGGCGACTCGCTTTGAGACGGAGAAAAACTGATTCCGAACATAAAATTACCATCTCGGTTCTAAACACTGACGAATTAACAAAATTAAAACACAATTGGTCATTGACATGTTGTTTTATTGCTATTGCTACAAAAACGTATATCTGTCCTGTAAAAAAATATAAGCTCGATAGACGAGCGTCCCGGCTAATATCCAAAGCGCGTCTGGATGGTTATGTCAGATTTTCTCCTCATCACGTAATTGGTCCCTTAATTAAAACATTAAACTTTGTTATATAAATATTATAAAATATCACACTTTAAATTCAAAGAAAAAACTATTCTACGTCGAAATTAATCACTTAGCTCTGTCAAAGTACAAAAGTAATAACTGTGCCAATTTGAATATTAAATTCAAAAGGAGACAATAAATAAAAAATCATTCTATCTCGCTCAACTAAAAATTAAATTATAAAATCGATTTATTTTGTTATAATGTAAAAGGCACTGTTCCTTGAAGATGTGAGCGCGGTTTGGAAGCGCGAGGGGTTGTGGGGCACCGCGCTGCACAACCTCTAACTATCAAGTGTCAACATGCTTTATATACGTCTGTCATATCTCTATACAGTATTGCGAAGTGTGAGTCTGCGACGTCAACTAACGAACCGAAAGTTTTTATGTTTCCCATCATCACGGCATTTTGAACGGCGATAGCTAGCTGTTTAAAGTCTACGAAGCAAACTCCCACTCATCACATATATGGTACACGGACTCAGGGGAGCGACGGGCTTACAGCTCTGATACCTGTAATTTTTTGCGTTCGTTTGAGCGGTCGAGTGATCGCTACGAGCAAGCGACGTACGAAAAAAAAACAATCACCAAAAGTCTCAAACAGGTTTGAACACGCAACCCGCTCGGTGGACGCAAAAAGGAAAAATTCTCGCAGACGAGCCGCTGGAGGCGACTCTCGGCTCGTCCTATCTTCATAATGATACTCGAATAACTTGCACATTGATAATATGATGCTATGCAATAAATAAAAGCGGTGAGGCTAAAGCTGCGTGAAAAACCAAAATATCTTCTCGTCTATAATTAACCCGCGTTTGTTTTGTTTGTTGCGCATTGGTAAGCCCGTATTTCTACCGAGTCCTTATCTGCGTCGGCTGCTTCTTAATATCGTTTGCTAGTCACGAAGGAGTCGGTATAAGAATCAGCCGAGCCGATGTATGACCAACGAGCCACGTCCCGTCAACGTCCCGTCAACGTCACGTCCGTATGCGGTGTGGCATCCAAACTGCTTGCTATAAAATAATAATTAAAGTTAAAGAGACTCGAAATAAATAATAAATTATTATCTTATATCCTTAAAAATAGATCACGAGCGCCTTCTCGCGGTACGGTACCGAGCGCGGGTAGGCAGTACGAAATAAATAAAATGTTTCTATAAGCTAACTTTACAAAAACCACCGCTCGGCGGAGGATCGCCACGGGAAGACATCCGCGAGCTACACAAATAAATATCTAAAAATATAAGGTGCCATTTACAAATGCGTGCCGATAACTAAATGATTGTTATATCTAATATAATCACACCGCAAACTTTCGAGACGCCATTGAAAACTAACATTACAATATTACAAGGCGATGTATTAAGAGCATCGAGGGGTCGGAACAACGGTGAGCCGGAGATCATAAGTTGAGCGTGTGAGGCGGGGCGCGTCGAGCGGGACCTCGCTAGCCGCGGTGTTGGAAGACGTCGTGTAGGCACTAGGGTGACGGACGATCCTTATACGATACACTCCATTTGTTAACTTAGGACTAGGCGACTCCGACTTCGGTTTAGGCGATGACGAGATCGCCGAACGCTGATGACAGGCGATTGAATACGGGCAGTCGGTCTTCCTCCGGCTCCGGAGATTGAGGGCGGCGGAATGCGAACGCATAGTCTGGAGGCGTCATGGCTGGCGGGGAGTGTGGCGCTAGAGGAGACTGAGGAGTCAATGGAGAATGAGGCGACCTCGGTGAACGGGAACCATCGCTCATGTAGGAAGCCAGAGATCCGCCCGAGGATAATGAGGCCAAGGAACCGCCTGGTGACGGTGGCTCACGGCGTCTCGCTTCTTCAGCGTTGTGTACGAAGTGACACCTCGGTCCGTAAGGGCAGAAACCGACGGAATGGAAGGTGCGGCATAACTCCGTCTTATACTTAGGATGGCGCTGTAGGTTACGGAGCTCTCGAACTCCATGAGCGAATTGACACTTGTCACCGTATTTGCAAACACCGGCTTCTTCGAATGGTCGGCAAAGTTCGGTCTTGTATCGACTGGTGGCTGGTGGCGGAGGCGCAGGGTCACTGGTGGTACGTTCAAGGCGACGATGGCCAAGGCTATTCAAAAGGCCGGCAAGTGCGCGCTGTGCTGGCACCGATGCAGCTCTGGCTAGAACTGGGTGTTGATCCCAACCCACACTAGCAGTAACATTCGTACCGCCAACTGGGCCGAGTGCGCTGCTTAATGTACTATTCATCGTCTGCACTGGGCGAGATTGGTTCTGAAAAACAAGAGAAGAGATCCATTAATTTGTATAATTATAGTTTCAATAACTTACAACGCAAAATTAAGTAGAAGAGTAGGAAAGTTTGAAGGGATTAGAATTCAAATATTTTTCAAAGTATGCTTGTCATTTATTACCCAAAAAAAACCTTGCAGGTACAGCAGTATACCTGCCATATCTAACAAAAAAGATTCCGTCCCTTTGATTTCGTTTTTTCTACCTGCTCCTACAACCCTTATAGCCTCAGCGTTAAACGTTCAATATATATTTTCAATTAAATGAGCTTTTACAGGCCTTTAAAAGAGCCCGGGGGAGATACAAATTTTAATGACTCGAAACAGATATACCATTAATAGGATGAATTATTTTGGAAATTAGTTAACGACCCGATCCCCCGTACGTTGACTCCGTTAGGTAACCGTATTTTTTGTTAGAAAATGGATGAATGCTTTCAATAACTATAGTTTTGTAAGTGTCAGTGTTAAGTACACGAGATCAGCATAACAATAGCTGTGTTCAATGTTCATATGAGAGGTAGTTGACACGAGCGCTGGGCCGGCACAATTGCAGTGATTGTATACTATTGTTCACCAACGTCGCGCGTCGTCAGAGAGTCGTCGCAATGAGGAATAATTGTCGCTGAGCCAACCCAGCCCCAGGGGCAACGGACAACGTGGAAACTTACAGTTAAAGTCTTAGTGATCGATTCATAATCTATTAGACAACTGACAACCTGTTGTCAGGCTTTGTTGCCAGTAAATCCCTAACTAAGCATTGTTCGGATGTATGATAAATTTTCAAACATGATCCAGGAGTTTAGAAGACACAACATAAAATAGAAACACAAGTGATGGTGAGAGAAGAAGTTAACTCGAAGGTTAAGAATGGTTGGACACGGAACCTGGTGGGTATACATTATGTATGATAGATCACATCTCGTATGCGGCAACCTCAATAGATGTGAAGACATATCATTGAATATTCTATACGTTGGTTAAGAATCAGAACGTAAACACGTAAACAATGTTTTATGTTACAACGTTATTATATGCCACGTTATTTGTGAAGCTGATAACGAAACCAGACGAGATCTCATTCAGCGTTCCCCCTTTTACTGTCAAATATTCATCTCTGGGACATGAAAAGTTTGCAAAAATTATCGAAAATCCAGCAAGTAACCTTAGAACTGAATGCATCACAAGGAACAAGTCTTGCGGTTAACAGACGAACGTACGCAAACAATTACACAGACGATTCTAGTTGAGTGTAAATGTCTATTGTTCTCTAACTATAAGCAAGACTTTTTCAATTACCACGTTATCGTTATGCTATAGTCTTTTTACTTTGTGAGAAACAAAATAAATTGAATGAAATTGTTTCCTTTACAAAAAAAAAAATATACACTACATTAAGAAATTTGATTTGAATTAAAGAAATAGAAAGACAATCATGCAATCACGGGAAAGTGTAACAAACAAAAAAATTTCTCTCCGTTTCGTTTTGGCCGCGGATAATGTCCGGTAGAACGTTCGGGGGTTAAATCCATGGCCGCCTATGACTATGGTGAATGCTGTCATTTGTAATTAGATAGTTATCAGAGCGTAACATTGGTTAAGCGCTTTCCATCGGACATTCGCAACCTAACTCTAGGGAAATTTGTAATCACTGTCGATTTCGATCAGTCGATCAGTGCGGTCATTGCGTTCGAAACTGAGGGCAATCGGAGGCGAGCAACCACGCAGCGATTACAGCGGTTTATTATACTAACATGTATCCATTATCTGGACGGAGCGCATTAGGACGGGGCGTTAGTCACATACGTGTTTACTAAATAGTGTTTCAACTACTCACTGCCAGAATGAACATAGATTTTAATGTGTACTGAGATAACTTTTAAAATTATTTGAGAAGTGATAGGTATACATCAAATGTATTATATAAATGCTATCCGCTTAACGTAAATTGAGGAAGTTGTATGCAATCCAAGAATGAAGCAGACGAAAATTAATCTTATTTAATTAAGTTTTAAAATACGTAATGCATTAATTAAAAGATTCAAAATTATCACGTCCTTTTAGTATTTTGTTGAACATATATTTATTTCCACGAGCGCTCGTCATTACAACAACCCGTGGCTCGTTGCAATCGAAACTTGCATAAAAGATTTCTTACATTGTTAATATGCATCAGACGGATAGGCAGAGCACGACGTAATCATAGACGCATAGAATTATATAGCTCTTGGATTGTTTTCTGAAATAACACGTAAGGAATACGGGTATTTGTGTTTAACGAGTGACTAACTAGACATAGCATTTAATTTCTCAGAAATATAACACAAAGTATTGAAATTGTTATTCCTACTATACAATGTTTTTATCTTTTTACTAAACTAATTTACATGCACAAATTAGATAATGTATGTATAAATATACAAGGATACAAAAATCTAAGAACTGTTAAAGAAAGGTTATCGAACTCTAAAACACTCATGACAGACCGTATATTTACAGTGGTAATCAGGGAAATTTACACCTCCCGAGATGTTGTCAGTTGTATACGTACGAAGTTCTGCTAAAAATATTTTCTTCAGATAACCTAAGAGGGCAACGGCTCGGCACAACAAAGATGCTAAATGAGGTTTCTGGTTTTCAGCGAATATTACGTGAAAGAGAACGATTTTTACAATTCAAATATAAAATAAGCTTAACAAAAACATTAATAGGCGAGTGAGAAGATACAATACAAAATAATCTTTAAAACTGAACAAAGGAAATATATGGGACATGCCAATTTTTTATTCATCCAAACGTCATGTGTCAGTGACGTTTGTTTTCTTTTTTTTCAACTTCAAACAGTTATAAAACCAGCCAGGGTTAAAAAGTTCAACCTTTTTACTGGTGTTTGTTAGGTTTATTATGTTTTATTATGGCAAGTAATGTCTTTTATTCATTGTTTCCTGTAAGTTGATACGAGGAGCATGAACTTCTAGAATAACGAAGACTCTCGCGACAATTGATCCAGCGACAAGTGAACACTCGTATTTAATTGAACGTTAATTGTATCTAATCAAATGCGTTCTATATTTAAATGAACTTTTAACGACTTAAAACACTCGGTCATCTCGCCTGTAACTAATATAGATATTTTTATTACATAATAATATTACGTTTGATTATGAACTAAGTCATTTGTGGTTTCACACTCGTAAGTTTTATGGCTCTCTAAATTCATGAAATACGCTTTATGTATCGTTCACTATGACAGGTTAATATTCGGATTATGTATGGACGAGAAAAAAAAGTTATACAACTCAGTGAACCGATAAACGAAATTGGTACATTTCTCTGAAGACCCTCTGTCTTGTCGATTGCTATGATTCAGTTTATTGAATGATTGCGCGAAAATAACCATCCAAGAAGCGGCCCCCTCACTATATCTCAACCTACCAATAATGGAAATATAATCGTCCACCTTACTTTATTTCTCGCCCCTTTGTCTCGTGTATTGCATCCTTTGTTTATTTTGATTTACATAAAAGGTTCAATATCGTATGACAGCTCGTTGTGAGTACAACTCACGCATTGTTCCGCTATTTTAATAAGACATTGTATTAATAAATTTATATGTGAACGTACATCGTTTTCTTAACGGGCCAACTATTTTCGGTAACTTCTCCCGCTGAGACGTAAATCTAATGTAATCATTTTTAATTGGAATGAGCGTTTGTTTAATTACATCTAGTGGGGGGCGATCTATTTAGACTATGACATATA
>DVQP01000782.1:0-19459 GCA_018231745.1 Danaus eresimus | reverse complement strand
ATTATGTAGTTTTAAATTAATAAAAAATCGCGTAGTAAATCCGAATTATTTTAGTTTTATTTATATAATAATTGACTAGAAAATCCTTTATTTAAAATAACAAGTATGTATGGTAGGTCAGATTGACTAACTATTTGGCTTGGGTAACTAATAAGTGGAATAAGTTGTCCCCGGACTTGGAGGGAGTCTAGCGGGGTTGAATGACACCGGCCAACACGTACAGTATCAAAAATTAAGTCATATATATGTCAGTTAGGATTCGCATACATAAAGCTGACCTTATAAGTTAATACAGGTAGTTATTTTTGTATGAAATTTTAATCAATTGTAAGAGAAGATTGCTTTTAAAACTGTATTGAAGTGTTCCAATGTTCGTTCCTAACAGCGAAACGAGTTAAGTAATCTTGACAACTTCACAAAGTAAACATCGTTACATTCGTACTCGTGGTAAGGGGCACGGGTTAGGTTTACGTTTAAACCATCAGTAATAAGTTTTAGTGATAATTTTCCGATATAAAAGTAATGCTATCCAAAAAATAGAAAGTTTAAATTTTACTTTAGTTTAGGTGCTAGGAATGAGTTAAGATCTTAGTGGTAAAATTATAATTTCGTTTTTTTTATTTAACAAAGCTGTTATAAGGTACAAATCTCAACTATTCCAAAATTTTAAACTTGCTATAATATATTTCAACATAATTTATAAAATAAAATCAGTAAATTCCAAACATTTGGGATCACTGAGCGACACATATTTTTGAGTACAGCCAACAAGAAAGGACAGACAGGTAGTTGCAATCCGTATTCGATGCACAGAAATGATTATATTGGTTGCATTGAAAGATTTTGATACGGAGTTTCTTTTCACAACATAATAAAATAAAAGATGTATCAGGACAATAATTTAATAGTCTCAGTGGGCTTTAACACAGTATGGAAACAGAGTCCCTGCGAAAAACCCGTCCAGTTAACGCGAGTCCATTAGTAATATTTATAGTGCGTTGGTTGAAAGTGGTTTTAATTTCCGAACATTCACATTTTGTAGGTTTATTTAAATTTATCGAATAAAATCAATCAAACTTACTTATGGCTTTTATTTATTAATAACGAAACTTTTCTGGAGCTTTCTTATTTTAAGATCGGTCTAAAACAGTTTATTTATTGACGTTTGAATGCAGATATTTAAATGTTGGAAGGTGTTGTGTAATATTCAAAGGCTTCAGACCTATTTACTTTCCATTTATATATAACTAAACATCCGCAAAGAAGGCTTAAGATAAATAAAAAGTCCAGAATTTCTTAAGTTTTATAAATAAAAGTCTGGTCATTAATATGGTTGTTTGAAAATATGCTTTTATTTATTAACGTACATAAATTATAACCCAACCAAATAAAAAAAATATAAGTCTTGTTGATTAAGTATTAGATATAATTAATATATTAAAACTGCGGTGGTGTCCGGTGGGATGGGACAGGAGGTAAATTTAGACGTAGTGCTGAATATAATGATATAAATAATTAAAACGAGACCTAGAAATAAAAGCCTGAAATAAATACGTCAATCTAGAAAGGCAACTCAGCACGTAGCCTCATTTTGTTATTCAGACAAGACTCAAAACTGAGTTCAAAGTAAGAAAATAAATTATACACTCCGAAAATACATATAAACTCGCACTAAGAAATTGCTTTTTTATATTACAGGTTAAATAATGTTTGAGTCTTTTTCATCAATTATTAAGTACAGGAAACTACTAAGTATAATTCATATATTTCATGTTACAACAGCAACATATATATCCATCCATTTTAATCGTCGTTTCGTTAGTTCGAATGACCTCTAGGTAAAGAACTAAATAATTCCCAACTTCATCCCATCGGCGACATTACGTGACCATATCCGTTGTCTCCAGGGCTTGATCGTTGACTCCCATTGTGCTTGATAAAACGCAACCGAATTACCTTTTGTTAATAAACTTAGCACCTCGCCTCAAACTTGTTTCTCCTCTGTATTTATTTTTAATTCATAGTTTATTTTGTTTAATTTTTGCAGTTTTTAATGCTTCTACTTACCTTCAGTTATACAGCAGCATCAGCTCCAGATGAATGTACTAAAAACTATGAACTACGAACATATAACTAATGAAATCTATGACTCTCCCGTTTACTCATTTAAATTTAAATAATTTATTCAAATACTGCACGTACTTCAATTACTTTTTTATGTTTATTCCGATACTACACACTTTGCAATTATTTTTTTGACTAAATTATCAAGACGTTTCGTGTCATTTACAACAGCCGTGATCAGACAGACAAGATGAAAGTGTCACTTTAAAGTATCCGAAAACCTCAGTTTAATATAAACATGTAATTTATTATTTTATTACTAAATTATTTGTTTAATTTTCATTGTGTAACAGAAACAACACCAAAAATGTATGTACTACAGAAATTATGTCTTAACTGCTCGCTAATTTATCTACTGATTGTTTAAAACAAACGAATCAATATTTTTCAGTATATATGTACTAATATTTTGTATTAAAATATTTATAATTAACTTTCTGCTTGTTATGATAGCGTCCATTAGCAGCGTACCATTAAAATCACACAATACGGTTAGCCAGAACAGAAGTGTTAAATTAATTAGTAGGCTCGGCTCAGTGCGGAGTATAATGTCACATCAGTCCTTAACTTTCCCAGTTCGCGGCTAATGCGTTATTAATGTTACCTCAGTAATCTTCACCAGCCTCGAGAATGGGGTCGCACCAGCTTTAAATTGTCTAAATAATTTGAAAGCCACAGTGATGGCATGCATTGGAAACTTTTGTAATTATAATCTGAATTTAATATACAAGATATTTATGACGGATCCGTTACGGGATAAATGAAAAATATACGAACAAAACGAAGCGACTAATAATTAGTGAACTTTTGGACTTTTTTTTTTCGTAACAAAAAAAAATGAAATATTACAATCATAGACAGACAATAGCGACCGCCTATTGTCGACATGTTCATTAGCAAAAATTCAAAAACTCTTCATTTTTAACAGAATTCCAACATATTCCGACGACAAAACCCATTCAAATATTGTCGACTCTGAACAGATTATTCTGTGTTTATGATCGCTGGCTGCAGGACTCTATTATTCTTCAAAAACATCACGTTAATATAAACTCAATAGAAAATGTCCAATGTATTTAGTAAAGGTGAATGTAAAAATAAAATATTTATATTGTAAAGAAACAAGCATGATTTTCACATAGATTTTATTCTTAACGTTTGGACCCTATGCTTTAAATATATCCATATACAACATTTCCACAAATTTTCACTACACGATGTTATAGCATTGACCGACACCTGTTTTGTAAAACTCTATTTTTTCCAAGCCAGAGTTTTAGAAGACGAGTGTCCGTCACACTACAAGCCACTGAGTCCCAGTCACACGTCTAACACCGATTACACTAACATAAACCTATTTGTTTCATAGAATTCAATACAGCGATGAAATTGACAAAGGATTTTAAACATATTAAACAAGTCGAATGCTGTTTTAGAACAGACGCGTCGATGGTATGTGGGGCTGTGGAATAAAAACTTCGATAGAGGATGAGCTCAGATTTATTTGAATTAACAATGACGTCTCCAACCACAATAGTTCATGAAGTAAGAAAGGAAAATAATGAACATCTATAAAAGTCGTAATAATTATATAATTAAGCTAAATTTATCACTATTTATACAATGTCATTATGTTTTTTTTTCTTATACCACAATAACACTCCACCTCCGCCCTATAAGCTTTGAATAATCCGATTCACACAAATCTAACAATTGATTACTAATTATATACTTTGTATGTTTTAAATTGCTCGATATACATATAACTCTGCAGCAATGCACTAGCAAGTAAACGTAAATAATAATGATAATATTAAAAATAAAAACAAACAAACAAAAAAAGATTTATTAATACTGCTACAAATGTTTTGGTAATTAAGCCATATTTATCATTAGCCTACATATAACAAAGGATAATATTTAATTAAAAAAAACACCATCAGCGGTCAAGCTGGAAACGAATCTCGCGACACTACCCGGTCACTGCCCGGTCAATACTTACTCCAAACCGAAACGACGCTTCGCTAATATTTTTTCCGACTCACGACAAACAACACTTATGTATCTGATACTCAAAAAAGATTATTATTTTATTTATGCTATCCATATGTATCTCTTAGATTTAATTTATTTATTTTTTTTATCTTTAATTATTTTAATAAGGGGCACAGATTTGATATGTTTTCGATGCACGGTATTTGTCATAACCGCTTCACTTAACCTAGCTTGCGAGGCGCTACACCCCTACCCACACTATCACATGACGGCCAATGTCACGCGGATCCCGACCGACGATCCGTGCCGATGAAACCAAAACATCCAAGCGGAAACTATACGAGAAGCGTGAAGGTTACGTAACAAAAACCTCCTACCGTGACATACAGCCGAGCACATAACAAGTAGATAGAAGACAAACATATCTATGGTAGCGCGCTGTAATTCTAATTACTTTATATATTAGACGTTGATATGTATCGAGTAGTCCCGCAAATGACGTAGCCGCAGTCCGTAGCCACTGGACGCCTATTACTTCGCTAGCTACGATTGGACGGAATCATTGTGGCGCGTCGTCCCTAGCGCAGGCGGAGCCGCGAGCCGACACTAGTCGGTTACCATATGGACCATTACCGCCACGGCCGCCCGCGCGCGGCTCGGCTAACTCAACAGTGCACACTTGCCAACGAGAGCCCGGTTGTGTTACAAGCCACTCCCGACTTACGCCAGCGTAGTGAACAACGCAAAATGAACTTGAAAAGAAAATTATAACTTTTCGTTGTATCGGTACGCGCCGGGACGACGGCTGCCAGGGTTTGGGAGATCGCTACTACACCATTACACATACTTACATACGAATTAATTAGCGCTATATATAGAACATAAGTAAACATTGACTTAGCTTAGACGTTTAAACCGACTGTGGTTAAGGATAGAAGAGAAACCGAAAGTAATCTTTTGACAAAAAAAATTATAGAATCTTGATTGATAATTTAAATTTAACTTTCATTATCCCTAATAAATACTTCGTAAAAATATTAGCTTACAATTTTTTCTAAGTTCGTGTCGTATTTACGCACGAGATATTTGTTACATATGAAGTAGAAGGTCGAAGTAGAGGGAATCACGTCACATGTTACGTCGTACCAATTAACTATTCACATTATACGAGGGGACAGCGTTGCGCACACGACGGTATTGTAGTCTAAACTTCGTAACAGCCCGTGTGTGAGTAAACCAACGAACGGTCGGTAACAATCCCAGTTTATAAACATTATAACGTATATTAATTTCTTTGGTCTGCAGTCAGCGGCGCTCGGTATGATGTCCCTATAAATAACGTATAAAATTTCGCTAAGTCAAAAATTGACATATCATATTGACTAAGAGATTTCATAAGAATTCACATGCTATAAACACCGAGTGGTCACGACCTGGGTAAGCTCCAACAGACGGACAGACGCACGCCGTCTCACATTTCCGACACAATCCGAATCTTACAGGAAAGCCTAAGCGGGGGATATATTTTTTTTTTACTTTTTTTTGTTATAATTTTTACATCAGCAGAATACATCTAAACCTATGATAAACATTAAGTTTAATATTTTTTTTTGGTTTATTGCTATCTCGCCCCGCCACCCCGCCACGGACCGGTGACGACCAACGACAAAGTCAACTAACTAAAAATAATATATATATATATTATTCATCTGTATTTAAACCTACCAGTTATTTTTAACGTCACGCCGTCTTTATTATGTATGTTTAACCGTCGCAGTGATGTCACTACGCCGACGTCTACAATAAATACCCTTATCTAATTTAATCGTCTAGTGATTACACGATGTAGCTACGATATTTATTAATATTTTTCTTTCATTAATACATTACCGAAGCTCGTCGAAGCATGCAAATAGAATGATTTTATTGACTATTCAGCATGACGCTCGTCACAATATCATTATAACTACAAGTTACCAATTAGTGTAATGGTTACATAATATTATACTATATTATTCTCATAAGGCCAAGGCTAAATTCACGCAACGAAGTCACGGAGCGACGTCTCCGCGTCGTATGCATTCAATGACTAAGAATTTCAACGGAATCCTTATTTCTATGAGAAAGGGCACGATTTTATGATGTATTCGGGAAAATGTTTCCGCAAGGCACAAGACTTTAGGGTGAGGGCAGAGGGAATTGGGAACGATGAGAATGAATGAAGGAATGATCTGATGAATGAATGAGTGAGTGAATTATGGAATGAATGAATGAGTGAGTGAGTTAGTGAGTGGATGAACGAATGTATGAATGGATACGACGCGGGTTTCGAACGTTCGGTGAATATTGCACTCTGATGGGCCGAAGGCCGCCATCGTCTCGTCAGTTACATTAAGTTTATTGCAATCAATTAACATAGAGAGATATCGAAACAGACACTAGAGTGCCAGCGACTTAACGAGTGATCGTACAGTATAAAGAATATAACTTAGAAAAAGCATTCAGGTAAATATATTTTGATATAGACGTGAAGAATTCATTTAAATACTCTAACGTTACCGAGGCTGAAACAAGGAAACTATAGTAATCATTGGCATAGATTAAAAACCAGCCAACACGAATGGTATTACCAACAAAACGTAATGTCTCTAGGAAGGGCACCTTTGGTCATTAGCTTATTAGAATGAGATGTAACCTAGCGGCCGTGACAGGCCTGACACTATCCGTAACAAATGTTCCGTAGAAACTAGTGTACAAAAACGACCATACAATAAGTTAGTGTAAATAAATCCTATGTTACATATAAAAAATAATATATTAAATAAACACGCTATAAGGATGTTTCAAACAATAAATTGGAATGTTAATATAATCATAAAAATTTATGCTACATTTGGTATTGACCACACCCTCTGAACGACGTTAGAGGGAAACTTGAATGAGAAGACGAACACCGTTATGACCGTGAGCCTGTATTTTTATACTAAACACGGACAGTTTGGAGTTTTCTAGTCCATTAATGTCACCAAACGCGCCACGCTCAGTATAATAATGCAAGCTCGTGATCATGACGCGCCCGGTGGTGCTAGTCCGCGCCGTCTTGATCCCAGCGGGGGCGCGCGGTTGGTCCGGGATCAAAGTAACACGTGCCTCAGCGAGCCGGTTGTCAGGTGCCGAGCGCCACGAACGAGTTAATGCTGCTCGTCCTCTTCTCCGCCTTTGGCTCCCTGAAGATCGAAGCACAGTTTGAGATTCAATGCGCCCAGCACCGAGCCAACGCTAGTATGTTAAATATGCAATCTAAAGTGCGTGGTGCAGGGTGCGGCGATTCGAAACCCATGGCGGGAGCGCGGATGGGAATCGAATCTGGATACGACACGGCTTCTTATACGAGCGGGCGAGGAAGGCCAGCATCGAATGCTATGAGACGCGTTATATGAATCCGTGAGGTATCCTGCATACTTCATATGCTAGTATCCAGGTGTGCGGCGACTTGTGGCGGGCGTACTCCAGCTGGAGGGCGGACTCCGAGCTGAGGAGGAGGGCGCCTTGGAGGGAGGCTCGGGCGGCGGCGGCGTCCCTCGTAGTGGCGAACTCCACAAACGCCACCGGCCCATTCCCGCCCGTCATCAGCCTCAGGCGGTTGAAACCCGAGCAGCTGGTATCACACAAGCCTTGTCACCCATCCGTATCGTGAGGAACGTCTCCATCATCGTAAAGATCATCAGCGAGCCGGATGTTTTCGCGATCAAAGTACTGTCTGGTGTCATTGTCTGCTGTGAATCGTTCTGTCGCTGTTGTGCTACTGTTTACGGTGCAAGAAACATTTCTGTGATGGTGCTCGTTTAGTGTGTGTGTACAGTCCGACTGTCATGCGGGTGAGGGTGCTGGGACATCTCTCACCAACTGGGAGGCTCACCGCGGCCCCAGTTGGTGTCAGATGCTATCTTAACATATCGACAATGTACGAGACAGTAACAATCTGTGCGACATGCACTGTGGATAATATACATTTATTTTACCTATTCAATGGACTATGTGTTATTGACTTTCATACTTTTATACATTGTTACATGCAGACATTTATTTTTTTTGCATCGACTGGAAATATTTTATCATGTTAAAGTATGTATCCTCATACTTAAGCATAAGACGAGGGTTTACGCTGAAAGTAAAAAGGGTTTGTGATAAATATCCGCAAAATAAAATATTCATTGGTAAATTGATATTCAATCAAGCTCAGCGATGTTTTATTCTATAATTATAGTTTCAGTTAGTGACCATTACAAGACAAGTAAGTTACTGTTTTGATATGTAATATTCCAGTCGATACTTCCTAACATATTAATGTTTGTACCTGCTGAATATCTCTTTGAGCTCATGTTCCGACACGAATTGTCCCAGGTTCGCGACGAACAGCGTGGAACAGGGCGCGGAGTGAGCTGGATGAGCTTGATGAGCCGGATGAGCTGGGTGTGAGGGGTGCTGAGGATGCGAGGGGTGCGCCGGGGGCGGAACTGACGCCCCCGGCGAGCCCAGGGCTGGCGCGGGCAGCACACACGCACCGAGAGTCAAAGGGGTCTGCGAGGATTCGGAAATTGACATTAATATAGGAAGACTAGAATTGTTAAGTAATACTTATGCAATACAAAAGAGAAGGTAGAGATTTCAATATGCTCAAGCACGAATAGTTTAGTGTTAGTGAGCTAGGTATTTGCCAAGATCTTCACCAAAACTTTTAGCATAACACATTATCATTCCTCTATTGCAGAAGTAATTAGTAAGGGTTGTTATAAAAGAAAATCGGACTTACGTGGTGTGGCCTATCGGCGGCAGCTAGTCAGAGGTAAGAACGCACGGGCGCCATTTGAGGATGGATAGCGGGATGGACCAGCCCGTGAGAGAGAGTCGGCAGCTCACCGCCGTAAGCTAACGGGTGGTGCCATAGTTCAGCGCCTCCTCCAGGGAAGAAGGGACTAGCTAAGTCTGCACAATCAACGAACGTATTACAAATAAAAAAAAATCAGTCAAATTCCAATAAAGCGGCTTTGAATAAGTTTATTTACATTGCCCGTGACATGTTTTCAAGGTTCCTATACGCAGGAAGTTAAATTGTTACATAGTATAGTTTGTACCTCGTTGTACCAGGAAAATATGATAGAAGTATGTCATGAGAACATGTGACTAGAAGGTGGATAGAACCCGGAAGATCAATTGATAAGTAGAGCCTTGCGGAGCTAGGCTTTGCGTGGAACGTGTAAGCGATTACAGATACTTGGCCAACGTTTAAGTTTGCTCGACACGCCATCACTCTTACTAGATACATAAACAAGCATATTATATAAAGTACATAAGTATATTGTGTGGAACTGGGTTCGGCCGTGTTGGCGTTTTGACAATAGAAGAACAATAAATCACCCTCTCAATAGATTTTTCAATCCTGGATGTTGTGATTTGCTGTTATTCATTGGATTAATTAACGTGGACAATCGAGCTTGCGCCGGGCGGTGTGTGTGGTACTTACGTCCAGTGAGTGGGTGCATCAATGCAGGGTGTGCAGCTGGCGCGGCTGTGGCAACTGCCGGCTTCGGCTTGCTGACCTTCGTGTTGCTTTTAGCGAACTCCAGCCGAATGGTTTGCGGCATGTCGGGGTCGAACCGGACACCCTGCTGTGAACAGCCGCGAGCGTTGCGGCGCTCCGATATAATGACGGGGGACCGCTCAGCTCACGCTCCCATAAGACTCCCAACAATATGGCAGTCCGTCAAGGATCGCGTGACGTATTACAGGTATCCCTATATGACTTTGATATTTCGTTGACATGTTCCTTTTTCTTTTGAACCCGAGATTCAATAATGTTACATTACAATTCGTTGCTAATCAAGTGTCACGGTCAGATTTTCGTTTTGACAGAAGCTGAACGTTCGATACGCTCGCGACAGCGCCTGACAGTGTGCCGTGACACGGTGCTCGGGGGTGTGACATCAAAAATCTGTCAAACGGTGACATGCAGTTGCGTATATACAACGTAAACCTAACAGATTCCTCTCAAATATCCTGCGATTGAGAGCTTAATTGCTCCGAGTTGATGAGTTGACGTGGCCTATTCGATATGTGCATGGGTTTAGCATAACTTACGATGCGGTTACACGATTCAGGAAAATGTTATTCCAAGTCTACAATGAAAATATCATCTATAGTGCTCTTTGGCTGTGTTTAGGCATGTGATGAGAAAGGTTTTAGTAACACCGTGCGTCATTGTTCTTCAGTATTTACAATTAGCGTATTCGTTTCTTGTGTTCAACTATGTCGTTCTATTGCATTGTATTGTTGTGATATTTGTATTATGTGTTTTGTAAGCGTTCAATATTATCATAACGGAATATATTGTCTGTTGTGGTCATTCTTTTATTGTGTTTTAGCTCACACATAATACATTATAGTTACATTAGTTGTGTTTGTTAGTTACTTGGTGTAGTTAACTTGAAGATATTAAATTATTTGTTTTATTTGTAATATATAACTATAGGTCGAGAGTTCGATGTGGGACTAACCTGAAGATCTTGCTTTGCTGCCTCGGCACCAGCTCTGGTGTGAAATGTGACGAACCCAACCGGCTGCAAAAAAAAAAACAACACTATTGACAATATCCTGTTACGGGGGTTGTACAACCTTTAAATAGCCCAACCCATGTTAACGCTCTATAAATGCGTAGTTAAACTAAACTACTAAACTCTTTAGTAGTGATATCAAACTACTTACTGCTTTAATGAGAAGCTGTCGGTTAGTACACCACAAACATACTTCACAGATGCGGCAATCAAACGTACTCAGTTTCATAAATATAATCATTATTTCAAATAAACAAATGCAAAATTGATCAAAACTCTAATTCTTAATAAGACGTCGCTAACAGTTATGTAATTATTTAATCTTTTAAGACACATTATTAAATAGTTTTAAAGTACTCACAGAGGCGGTTTTTCCATTTTTGCTCGTGACTTTCAGCAAAGAACCTTCGTAGCCCTGAAATTTTTTGAATATTATATGTCTGCTAGATTATTACTAATATACTTAATGTTTAAATACAGTCTTCCTCGATTTTATGAAGACCTTTTCATTTTCCGCACGAATAAAACCATAACATTATTTGCTTGCAAAAAAATACACGTTATATAAAAAAATAAAAGACAATACTATAACAACCGCGTAATATTCATATTAGTAACACAATGACGAAATTACTTTAAACCCTACCGTGAACCATAAAGAAAATTACTACCGCTTCCAATTTTCCCTACATAGCCGTCACCATGACATAGTAAATCAGTTTCGACGAAATTTAATTCTCTAATCATAGCAGGTACCAGGTACAAAGCCAGCCCCAGTCACGCGATGAGGGCAAACTCCCCAAAGTTTGAGAAGGTTGTACCATTCGTGCCTGCCACCAATTTGATACGTTATCGTCAAAACAGATTGTACCAATATCAACCAGGTCTTACTATACATAGATGATAATATATTATATTGGCAGTATTGAAGAAATGTCGAATACAAATCCTCTCCATCTATTTCGTGTTTTATGTGTAGGGAATGCAAATGTAGCGCTTAATTTAAATGAGTATACTCACTTCGTATGCTCGGAAAAGCAAGTAAAGTTCACGAGGCTTCGCGTCCATTGGCAGTCCGCTAACAAACAACGTCCGCACCTGAGAATGAATTATAATATATAAACGAATGAAAACACATACACTACGCCGCGTTTTTTAAAATACATTAAGGTTAATCAACCGAATATAATTAAACAAAATTCTTTTTAATATCAGCTCAAAGTATTAACGATTGCTTTCACCAGACAAAGGCATTCGTTGGAAACCGACATAAAGGGGAAATTCTCAAGCGGCATTCTTCATAAATCTTTGCCTTTGTAAACATTTAATACACTTGGTCAGTTTAATGAAATAAAACAGAAATCCTTATTTATCCGGATTGCGTGCATGTCATCGATATTTAACCCGGGTAAAACCAGCCGCCATCTTGTGATTTAATATCAAATTACGTTTAAAACTTATCATTTGTCAAAGTAGGATGTAACATTTTCAACGGTGACGATAACGTTATCATGTCATGTAAATATTCTGACGTCAAAATTATAAATCCTACAGGCCATATAATTGCTGGGACCTCCCAACATAATGCATCAGCGCATTTGAAGGTGCAAGTAATTAATGATACGTTTCATATAAAAAATGTTCATAGCGATAGAAGATTACGGCTCTCATAGTGAAGGGTGCTGGTGGATCTCATATATATTTTATCGTTTCCGTCCCCCGGTACGAAACAGAATGTCGGACCTTTATGTCGGCTATTTTCCGGTCGAACGCACGGGAATTCCCCATATCGGTATTTTTATTTTGTTCACTTTTAATATTTTATGGGACCAGGCCGAGAGTTTACGGCTGTAATATACACTTCCGTGAAATACAGACGCGTGTATATAACATATACATTATGTTTGTATCGTATATAATAAGCAATTATTTGGACGGAGATCATCCCCTAATCCCTAAGCGCATGTTAAATAGATTCAGTATGACAAACGTACGTCAAAGCAACGAGCTAGTTGATTATTAACATGGTCGTATTAAGCGGCATCGATATACAGCGTCGCATATTTCAGTGGCCGGTCACTGAAAATGCCCCTCGTCCTCCGACATTACACACTCCGTTGCACACGTCTCCCCCACAACACTCCATTGAGCTGTGTTTCATACACGCCTTCCTAGAAAAAGGTGTCTCCACTTCTGACATCACTGTCTTATATTTATCGCGTAAAATATTCTATATTTTTTTTTATTCACACATAAATCCACTTCATTATTAATTCGTTATAAATTTTCCTTTGTTGTTTCTCAAATGGGATTTATTTGTATAACCTCATTTCAAAGATTCCAGCTGTTAATAAATTCCGTCTCGAATTATTTTAAGTGATGGAGCGTAGTTTCATAAAAAGCTTATCAAAATTGTATGCGTTCTCGACTTCAAAAGAGATACGAACACTCGATCCCCGCACCGGGTCAGATAACATCGCGCTTGACATTATTGCGACGAAAAAGAATATTAAGTATTCAGCCCAATGGAATAGAAACAGGCAATTTGTTCAACTCCATATGAATTATTTCACTCGTCTGGAATGGAGGTTTTGCGGCGGAATTCTCAATTCTACATGTAGACATTACATGCTAAACTCCACAAAGAGAACGACTAAAAGGAAACATCTAATAAAATTTTGCATGTTAGGATGGTCTACATTTTATACGAAACTGCAGTCTTCGGTTACTGTGTATATAGTGTGAGTTGTGGGATGAATGGTTCTCACTGGCATATAGTTTAAAGAGAGTACGCAAACAAAGCTATGTAACTTTTATAGTTCACGTGTTTGTATAAATTTAGTTGGAAAGTTAGCTATTAATGAAGACGTGCTGTTATACTAGCTAATGAATTTGCACATGAGATGCCGTGGAACGAAATGGATTCTAGATTATTAATAATCTATTTAATATATAATGAAAATATAATAATATGTCTTGCTTATAATCTACTCTTAAGCATATGTTCGCAAATATTCTCAAGCTGTTCTAAGGTAACCAAAAGAGTTTTTTGATTACATTGAAGTCAGTAATGTTTTAAAAATATGTAACACTTGCGTTTCTACGCTCATTTTGGAGTTCGTCTTAAACCGCACAATCTATTGTGACGAACATTGAGTGACTTTAAATCAAATGTTCTCAACAAACGTCTCTCGCAAACTGTATTACCTCACATACCCTATGACGGCGAACACATGCATGAGTGGTCAAAGTGAACTTTACAAATATCTCCGCTCAGAAACACCGATTAGGCTCCAACGATTCGGTTTAATGCAATGGACACAATGTTCCTTTGTGTGAATCCTCTATGATACTCAATGACGACTAATAATAATTGAACATTGCAAGTTTATTACGGCGATGGCTCAGCGTCAGAGTGCCTTTTAAATATGACCCAGGGTTTGACATCTGATGTCGACTAACTCAGGCAATTCGTGACTTAACTATTCTGCAAATTCTTCTATAACTATTCTATTATTCAATCAAAATTATTTTATTTATAATAATAATATTAGTACTTAAAATAGCTTAATATACAATAAGTAAGGCCGGGTGTACACGATACTCCTTGATTTATTTTAGTTGATTAGTTTAGTATGTGAATGTTATAATATGCTAAAAGTTTGTAGGTCTATTTTCGCTTATTCATAAATACTGTGTATATGAACTTTTTATTGTAATTGAATATACTAGGCGTTGTATGTGTGTACGCGGCTTGAACATTCGTATTAATTTCTACATCATAAATTTCATCCACCAAATAATCGATAGTCCGTGTATGCGGTTATAGGAGAGTAAATTCAATAGCGGCCTATAAATAAATGAAAATACAAAAATAGGAAAAAATACGATAAAGGTGCATTCACACGATCGATCGCACAGCAGCGAACCGATTGAACTGTAAACGGCCGGGCCTCGCCCAACGATATCATACGCTTATATGTATCTCTTTTAGACTGCAAATATCAAACTGAACCACGAAATATACGAGCTCTCTAGTACTGCATTTTCACTCATTTAATATAAAACCAAACAAAAATCCCGATTATGCGAGTGATCATACATGTATATGACACTATTAAATTACAGTCGTGAAATTACAAATTACAAACCAGTTTAAAAGATTAAAAAGGTAAATAAAAAGTAAACTACGATTGAAAAAATGCTTCAACTAGAGCGGAAAAAAATATATCAAGTCGTGGCAGCCCCTGTATTGACACCGGCCGTCATCGGCGTATGAAACGAAAAAACGAAACAATGGACATGCTCCGTTTGAAACAACGAATCAAGGAGGAATTCAAATTAAATGTCAGAAGTCCGACGAAATTTAAAAATAATAAGCAAGGAATAAATTTTCTTTATGACACAAAGGCCGTCTGTTTACTTTGAAATTAAAAATCAAAGGCAAAACTGTCCTCGTTTAGGTTCATACAAATAATCATGAAACACCACTGAATGTTTCAAAATGATTTGGGGATCGTTTTTACCATCAATGTAGTAGGCGATAATGCTTTACCTAAATGATAAATACTGGCTGAGGAAGTATAGGCAGGTACGAAAATATACATAAACTACGGCCATCTGTTTTGCCGTGATAATAGTTTCAAGGAGATACAGACAATGAAACAGAGAAGCATTATTAATGAACATGCTTAACTATTGACGAGGCTAACAAAGTTAAAAGGATGATTGAAAATGCGAAAGTTAAATATATACGAAACATAAGTCTTACAAGTATCCCACTTCCATCGTAAGGCGACGAACATTTTGAAGAATTAATGGGAGTTACAACAATAAATGGAATCTTTAACGATTTTCTGTATTTAATTTAATACACTTCTGATGATCCGAAGCGAGAGAATTGTTTACAAAAACATGATTTCAATTTGCCGCAGAAGTGTTTTGAAATTCAAATAAGACACGGTTTTATTGTAATAGCAGGTTAAAGGAAGTTTAAAAATCCACCAGCAGCAGGAATATGGTAAATAGGTTTCGGATTTGATCGAATTGAGGGGCTTCAGGAGCTATAATAAAATATTTGTTCGGTAAGTTGGAGTGGGAGCTGGCTCGACTTTAAGAAGATCATTTTTCTTCCCGTGTCAATGTCAGTAGCAATCATTGAAATTTTTACAACAAGACATTTATTTATTATTAATTCTATGCAATATAATTAAATGAATATAACTTCATACAATACATAGGTATATATATCATATCTGCTTAAATATTGTAATATTAGAATATAATAGTGACCGGATACTCCCAGAAAATATAACAATGTTCGCCCTTTTCCTCCATTAGACTAACTCACGCCGGGAAAAACCTTAATGGGGTAAAACTTTACTTTTATCCGCCATAAAGTAAAAATAATAGCCTGTAATTGCACACCTTGAGACCAACGTTAAAGCTAGCGTCCTCTTTAATTTAAGCGTTTGGTTATTTATATTCAATAAATTTTCCATGCACACTAAAACGATTCACGTCCTTAAGGTGATGTTAAATTGGAGAAAAATTAAGATGTTTTTGCAACACAATAAAATAAAATGTAGCAGTCTCAAAGTAAGAAAACCAAAACAAGATATCAAGACAATAGAAGTTGCGATTCGAAAGTAATCAAGTAGCCGTCGGGTTCACCAAAATGCTATCGGATAGAGATATTTCTAATTTTTCGGTCGACCGATATCTCGATGCTGGCTGCTTCACAAATAGATAAAGCAAAACAAACAGAGCGGAAAAAGAGAGAGTTTGGAATACAGTTGTAGACTATTAAATAAGCTCATTTACAACCGAAAACATTCGCTTAAAGCAAAATTATGATAAAATAATGGACGGACCAATTAAAATTTACCGTAATGTTGAAATTCTCATCGCATCGCAGAATTAAAATGGCGAAAGCAAAAGAGCGGAAAGAGTTCTAACAGGGCAATATACCCGAGCACCTGGTCTCCAGAGATAGGGATCATAATGTTAATTTAATTAAAGGACTAATCTAAATTGCAGACGACCCGACACTCCGACGTTCATTAAAAGGATATTTCGCGCCAACTGTTCGGGGAAAGTTGCTGACAATAAATATCTTAGAAGACTTATTAAATAAAACAATACAAAAACACGGGCTATCCGAACACGCCACTAACTTATTCGTTTGATTTAACTTAATAATAAAAGATATCATAGACACATCATAATACAAAGATTACTCTTATCTCTTGTTAAAAAGGGAGTCTGAGATCTTAAAACAAAGAGTCTTAAGAACAAAAACCTAAAACAAATATTTATAATGACTGAGAAGTTAAATTAAATAGTTAATTATATAGTTATCTTGTTAGCAGACACGAAGTTTTATTTCAACTACGTTTCCAGTTTAGTCTGTTGGAGGAACAGAAAAAGTTTAAGAGATAAGATGTCTTTGCATCTTTATCACAACGAAACAGGAAGAGAGAGAGCTTGGCGACAGAGAATTAATCATTGTGATAGCTTAATATGAATTTTAAAAATCTAAATATTGATTTATGTAAAGTTGCAAGACTATGGGTAAGACCTGATACAGATGTCCATACAGTTTGACATAGATATATTACTCACTGGTATATTATTCTTTATTAAAACGTTTTTTTATCAGCAGGTAATCAATTAGGAATCCTACCACAATTCAATGATGGAACCGATCGACACAGACTTCTCAGTTGTCCGCCCAAATTATGTTCAATGGATAATTAATCGTCCCCGTTCACTTCAATAACAATGGCCTCAATAATCCCAATTTGAGTTATTACAGCTATAAATACGTTTTAAACGGAATCAGTAGCACCTTACCTCTCTGAACGATTCCGTTACAAATGACGGCGACGAACGATATCCGTATAATAATATAATATACACGTAGATAATGTTAAAATACATAAAGGGAACGGAATATTAAAAGCAAAACAATATTTAACTCGACTCAAGGGAGCGAACAACAAAGGCTCAAGGGATAAAGCAAAATATAAAGGACAACCGTAACAATTACCGCTAATTGGTTATTTTGTTAGGCTTACGTAATAAGGTGCGGGTCTTCTGTGCCCCTTTAGCAACCCTTCCGCCGGCATTCCTACTTGAAGACGGTTTGCGCGAGAACTATTGACCATAAACACCGAGATACGAGAGGGTTTCCCTCATTCAATCCGATATTCAAAACAGTTTCAGGTGACAACGGGTTTGCTTTAACTGAAGATCCGACAACGTTCAGTTTAGTCAACAATCTAATCGAATCTAGATCTCAGTTTAATTTTTATATTTTATATTTAAGTTTTATAGGTTGCATAAGAATTTTTACTTTGCTAGCGTTGTTTTTAAATTGAAGCTTTGTACTTTCCAAGTATTCCACATTGTTTATTTTTCTTGTTGGCTTACACGGATATTGTTGTAAGAAAAGTATTTCTCTTTTTGATTAATATAAAACCTCTTTAGATGGATTTAAGATACATTCATAACAATTTAATATTTGAACATTGAATCTCATTTGTTTCTCTTATGTTTCAATTCACATAATTCCTGACGAAAGTATTTAAATTGTATTATACTTGAGAAAAAATTACTGAAACTGGCCAAGCAGTCAAAAACCTAGGCCATAGTTGTATGTTCTTTATGTTGATAAGTATTGTATATTAAGTGGTAATAATCGTATGTACATAACGTGCACACCGTAACAGATACAGTCTAGAAGAGCATGGACGTAACAAATTCAATCCATCGATTATAAATAACGCAATCAACATAATATGTATAGCAATCCCAGCCGGAGCTATCCAATCGCGTTAAATCTCGAATTGCTGGAACGCAGCTAAGCAGGGCGAGCGGGGCCGTACGGAGTCTCGGAGTCGCTGATTTAAATTGCAGATGGCTCTCACGACTTGCGCCGACTGACGCGTTATGCTAATCACAGTCAAGCCAAGGATTATCCCTGTTTACACTCAACAAACTCACTTAATTTCGTCCTGACAGACATCTGGTCATGCTCACTATATATATTAATATTAAGACTTAGAATTAAATCTGTTACCGCAAATCAAATTTTAATAATTAAATTTATAAATGTATGTATTTATTGTTATAAATAAATTCTTACTCACAGAGACATGTATCTATCACGGAGGCTAATTAAAACATCAAGAAGATACATCGGTTCAATTTTCCAAATTCTAAGAAACTTCGCGACACCTTTAAAGATGTCGTCGTTATTTAAACGTTCCTCTCCGGGATCTGCTTTAAGCTGACTTGAAACCATTATTAAAAGAAAACTCAGATGTTAACTTGGAAATATGAAGCCGGAATAAAATCTATCAACAAGACCGTAACAAACTGATAACTTTAAGTATCAGTATCAAATATAAAATGATAATATTATAGACTAAAATGTCTCATTTAAAACATTTAAAATATAAATTTAACAAGAGGGGGACGTCTTTACCTTCTCGTATTTCCAAGTCGTAAAGTCGCCCAGGGTTGGCACTAATGCGTATTTATGTCTGTGGACTTGGCGCCTAACATCGATCCTATAACAGCCTATTACACAAAGTGAGAACCAATTTTATACAGCTTTTGTATTTATAAACAAACCAGCAGACCTACGGACGGCCAAATAATTGCGAGATCCTAGTTTTGAGTGACAGTTGATGTGATCAGATTATGTTAAACGGAATAATTTG
>DVQP01000781.1:0-19462 GCA_018231745.1 Danaus eresimus | reverse complement strand
TTGAAATATTTATTATCACTTTTAAATATAGTCTATTTATCTTATTATCTCTCTAAGAATATAGGTTTTGTTATTACTATAAAAATGATCACGTACTAAAAATACCTTTAATATGAATTTGTCATACATAAATCAATTTTTATTATTACCTGAATCATAAATTTTTATTAGAGTATAAATTTTTTATTGTTTAAGCTTACTTTTAGATACAGCATGATCACGAAACTCATGCTATCTTTGTAATATAGATCAAATTTGAATGCTTTTTTAACAGTTAAAGTTAGCACAGTTTTGCGCGGGAACGTCTTTCAGATGGTGTATGCGCGCTTTCTTCGCGATACCCGTTTGTTTACTGAAAATATACCGCCACCGTCAAGTTCAGAACAAAACCACGCATGCGCTTACTTACAAATACATAATATGGAGGTGTTTAAATATCTATTTTAATTAGTCTAAGTGCGAATATAATTGTGTGTAATATTCTTGACGGAGGCCATAACCACGCTGCTATTATGATATGAATTCGTTAATATGTTGAACATGGTTTAAGGTAAATAAGTTTAACAGCATTTTAATGAAACAAATTTTAAGTACCGAGGTGTGTTGAGAAAAATTGCAGGGTTTTTATTAAATACTTAAATTTCTTTCACCATCTTTTTATGTTTGAATAATTACCAAACTTAGTAACTAAAAGTAATATAGAGTAAATACAAGTAAGGAAGGACAAATACAGTCACAGCGGAAACAATTCTGCATTAATTTTTTTTTTCAAAACAGTTGAAATTAATAGGAGATGTAAATATATATGATATGATATATTGATATTTTCTTGGTGTGTTTTATAATCCAAATCTGTAAATGTACCTATAGTGATGTACAAATAAATGTTCAGTTAGCCCTTATGGGTTCATAAGCGGAGTTCACACGGTAATGACTTCGTGCCTCGAATAACAATCCAATTTACGGACCTAGAAGGATAATATAATATATGATATATATTTTAACCACTAAATATTTATGTCAATCAAAGGTTCTCTTTTTCCGGTCTAGATTTGTGATCGTGAGAAAAAAAAAAAGATTTTTATTAGATAAAATTTATCCACATTATTGGTAACAATCACATCACTTGTCGACTATTAAACTCAGATATAATAAAAGTTTATGTAAGTTTTCTGATTAGTTTTGACCTACCAGATTTAATCATGTGATTAAATGTATGTACCAGAAAATTTTAAGTAAAAAAATTAAAATGAATTTAATAATAAATATATATGTAGTAACTGAAAGGAAGAACAAGAACCAGATTGTTATAAAGACTATATTTATGAAAATAATTTAAGCAAGCCAACCACCAAGTACCATAATCTTGGTGGTTAGCTTGCATAAAATATTATTATAGCTAAAAAGGAATTGATATTTTTATAAAGAAACTGAGAAATTTTGTTAGGGAGTAGTTACGGTCACTCATGGACATCTGCAATAAAGTGTTGAGAATGCCTTGCCGGCTTTGAGATGAAGGATCGAAGGACACTGGTGTTCCAATAACCATCCTGTAAAAAGCCTTTGGTCTAAACTAGGATCGATTTTGTGTGTTGCTAGGATGGGGTACGGAAGGAGAACGTTCTAAATCGCACTTGCAAAGTCTCCCTGGATTACGTGCCAATGAAACTTGCTCAACCCATTAAAACAGACTTAGCCACGTACAGAACAGAAAATCATTGTACACATCAACATCCGGGGCGAGGACAGGGTGGAAAATAGGAAATAGCCACCGTCTTTCTCGCTCATCAGACGAAACGCCGCTGTAAGGAAAGTCTATTTCACGTCCATCTTCTGTGAATGTATGGTACTTCCCCTTTCGAACCAGTCTATGTTAGAGTTGTAGTTACTTGACCACAGATTTATAAGTGGTAGAGCCTACTATATCACCTACAAAACTTGTACGGATCTCAGTGGACATGCTGTAGAAAAGAGATTCTCTTGTGCAAAGTTATTAATTCAGTATTGGATATGGAAGACTATAATAAATATATGAATAAAATTATATGTTAGGATAAATCTATTATATATATTTTTTACTTCAGACCCGTTCATACCATCTTTTAATGATCACAGTGATGAAAAATTGTCGGAACTTTGATTGAAATATAAAACATTAAAATTTGATTTCAAAGTTACTATCTACAATTTATTAAATCTAATTTATAAATAGAATAACCAATAATTATTTAATATAAAATCTTAAAATAGCTAATTTGATATGTTATTAAATCTGTCTTCACATTTTTTGTACAGTTGCTCGTATATGAATATCTAATGAAGAAATCATTATTACCTATGTCAAAAAATCAAAGACGAACATCGTATTGCTTGAATCGCCTGATATTGTCGAAAAAAAAAACAAAATAATTCTTTAGAGGTCATATTTTAATCTTTATTTAATCGTTGGAATTGCAGTCTTTAGTGGTTCAGTATTCGGTTGGTTATGTAATATATAAAATATATATTACGAATGGTTATAAAATTCTTAAAATTTAAATTTATTATGATATTTATATATTTACCAAATATTTAAGTCAATATATAAAAACTTTTATTACAATCTAGCTATATTCTATATATATAAATTAAAGGAAGTATTTTTGGCTAAATTTATGCTCTATATCTATAAGTTCTCCTAAATAAAAAATATTATACGCAAAACTTGCGATTAAAGTCAAACAAATCAACATCCGTATAAAAGCTGTTCTTTTAACATAAAAGTGTTTTATATCCATAAATAATTCTTATTCCTTTTGACTTCGCCTTACTAATTGAGAGGAGCTCGTGTAGTTATTGCGTTGAAAAAAACCTCTAAACACTTTATGCACAGACAACTGTGGCTTGCCCTAGATTATGTTGTTGATGAGGTCTGTGTAATGATTCATTTTTAATCAACGACAGCAAAGTAGGATCTAATGAGTTTGTCGTGTGTTCGTGGCTTTGAGGAACAAATATTCTTAAGCCAATTTCGTGTCATACATTTTTGTTTTGTATCAAAGATTATTAAGTGGTGTTTAAAGGTTACAAAAAAAAATCAACTGGCTTGTTTTAAGACTGTGATACTTCTGCTTTGAAAGAAATAAAATGATGTCAAATATGTCCTTTTTTCTATGAATTGTTGCTTGTTTGATACTGAATTCCACCGAAATATACAACATATTTGAAGTTTTTAAGATAATTATTCCGGCATTTACGATAATAACTCACTGTTGCACTTTTGAAATTTCAAATAAACCTTATACGAGTATGATTGATATTTTAAAATTAGTTCAGCATATATGGAAGTAGTGATAGCTCATGCTTTAAACAATTTACGCTGTTTCGAAGCTGAAGCGTGGCATATTGAACTATTTAATTAATTAAGATAAAAATAAACCAATAAATAAGAATCACTAATCCAAAATAAAATTTGAGGTATTTGTAAATGGAATTTCGAAAGATTTTAGGATTTCGAACACGGCGAGTCTTCGTAGAAACGTCGGAAAGTTATCGAGGAATAAGTTTTTAAATGCACAAAGTTGAGCTTTAGCCTGCAAGTTCTGAAATCCTATTTTCGGTTGAGTAAATATTAGTAATAGACGATCAGGTAGGAATTTCCGTAGATTAGTAATTATGATTTAATACAACCAATTTTAATGATAACCTAAAAGGAAAATATTAATTTTACTTAGATATTGCATTTAATTGGTGTTATAATACTGAAAAATGTTCTATTCAAATATAGTTCAATTTAAATCTTCAAACCTTTTTGTTGTTCGCTCCACATTTTTTTTGTCAGATTGTATAAATTTAATTTCCAAAACATTATTAGAAATTTTTGCACTTAAAATATACATAAGGATTGACAATATAATTAAATTAAAAATCTAGTGCTTTATTTCCATTGCGTAATATACTAGAAATAATTATAGACATACATATACATAATCATATTTTTTCGTATAGCAAAATATATTTAATATCACAAAAAAATACATAAAACATCCAAAAGAAATAAAATGTCTCATTTAAAATTACGATTGCAGCCTATTCGAAGCGAATGTACTTTAGGAATTTGGTTAGTTATTCATTGAAAAATAAAATTATTTATCAATAAAGCATCAAAAATAAGCAGAACAAAATGTTAACACTATTAAATTATCCATTTAATACATCAAAAAAGCTCAGCTGTTTTAAGTATTACATATGCTTGTATTACTATAAATTTCTACAAAGTCTAACTGGAATAACAAAAGAAATTATAGTATAGCCCTGACAGTTGTAATATCGACACCCTGTGCTTTAAAAAATCTGAGATTATTTCATCTGTTTTCTGTGAATCTTAATGTCACTAAATGTTATTTTAAATTAATTAAACTTGTACGGTCCATAATTCGACGACATCACACTCTAGAAGCATTCATTTTAATGGCTCTTATTAAAGGATATTGAATTGTAAAAATTAAGTGTTAAAAGAATATGAATACAAACTAAACGAAATCACATCGTTACTAAGTTCCAACGACAACGGTATTGGAAACCGTAAAGTTAAAAGGACGTCTGGAAGAAAGCGAAACACCGAATAAGGCTTTTATGCTAGGTTATACTAATACAAACGGTAAACCTTTTTCAATACACGGCTATATATTTTAATTTCAATATCACTGCAACAAATAAAGTTCGAAAATAAAGTTCAGTTACATTTTACTCTTTTATTTCACTTACGTTATGCCTGGAGGCCGATATGAGAAGCTAGTGAAGAATCAACAATACAATAAAACGAAACTACCAGCTTTTTGGCAATTCGTCCAGTTGAATAACCGCCCAGCTATTGTTGACTAGCTTGAATCTAGCATTCTATTTGTAAAAAGCATTGCTCATTCCAACAATTTAAAATATTACTTCCTTGAAATTAAAACTAGACTTATAAGCGTCTGTAGTAGAGCTAAGTTGAATACTTGTTTTAAACTATTTCCTCCAAAAAGACAAAACTACGGCATCACGAATGAAATTATATCTAGCATTGTTTGGAATCGTCCATATCTAAAAGCTGGCAACATTTTATGTTTTAAATACATTTAATTTAAATTAAACATGGTTTGATAAATAATGGAAATGATATGTTACAGAATATATAATGTTTAAAGATGCCAAAGTAGTTGTCTGTAGGTTTTATAAATTATAAGCAGAATTACCTTACATGCCTGACTGTTATAATTATATTATTTTGTTTGTGACTTATTTCATTATTTTCCCCATTTCTAAAATGTTATCTATTGATAATAAGAAGGCCATCGAATCTTAAATAATTTTATTATATGGCAACTACAACTAAGTGTCAAGACAGATGCAAGTGCTTGTTAAGGAACAATAAGAAGAGTTAGGACTAGAAACTGATAACTACTTACCAAACATATCGATAACTAACTAGCGTCTCGAATATGTACTAAGTTTTGTGTGATTTATGTGTTATAAATGGCAAAGACTATATATTATTTTATAGTGAAAGAATATAATTTTATGGTGCATAAAATATAACATAATCATCGGTTTTTAAAGGTTTTTTTTTATAGAAAAAAAAATATTTAAAAATTATATTTGCTTTTTCAAAATAGAAAACAAAAACAAAATACCCGAATCACATCGAAATTATAATTTAATTAAATTAAATACACCTCAAAGCTTAGCTACTTTTGCATTCGTTTCTGTTGTTTCCCACATGAATTAACACACAAGAGTTGTTTATACATATATGTATATATTATACGGTTATGTATAGCTCACAAATATATAATTAAATCAAAACTTAATTATTGATACTAATTTATATTCTTATCATTAAATATCATTTAAAGCGCAATTTTTAAATCTTATTCATTATTCTGTCTTTATATAATCACAACTTTAAAGCCCTATGAGCATCTTTTTGCTGTGAAATAGTTTTCACTATATTTCTAAAACCAGAAAAACCTTATAACTTTTTAGTAACCTAAAATTTATTTGTTAAAATTAGGTCACAAGTATATTAATGACATTGTTACAATTATTGATTTGCCGATAACGGGTTAATATCCATATAGGATAATTCCTATTTCAAATATATGCATTACTACATTCGGTTAAAGTTAAACCGCAAATATCGTAGTTATCTCCTAATTCATCATTTTGATCGAAATATAACTCAATAACACAGAAATTCGTCTGTTTTAGGAGTTAGATATACTTTATGCAATAACTTTAAAATTAATTTTAAAGACTTGTGATAATATTCGTAATAAATTCTTTAAGTGTTTGTCGAGAATAAGAGCTTGGTCCACTTACAATATCATGTCTCCGTCGCATTGAGAGTTGACAACGATTCCATTACTTTTTATAAAATACTTCACCTCACTAACGTTATAACAACACACTCCTGACATGAATGAGGAACTTAAAAATACATTTTAAAGAAAAATTGTGAGTAACCACGACGTAGCCTTATAGTAGGCGACAAGCGTACAGACTAAGACACTATTAGCTGTAACTCTTAATACGTTGAAGTAAAGGCTATAATTAGATATATTTCTATCATCTAAGCACTTTGCCCTTCTATATAATGCGGTATAGCAAGAAAGGATTACAAATATTGACGGTGTAGGTATTCATATATGAACAAAAAACATTAATATTATTTAAACTCCCACACCTATGGATGAATATGATTGGAATGTTATTATTTTGTATCATTACAACAGTTCTGTACATTCATTATATTTGAATTTGTTTAATTTGATATAAAGTTACAACGATGTATAGGTATGATTCATCAAATTAAACAAAAAATTTTCAAAATCAAAATTTGATGATGTATTTATTGTAGTAAACAATATTGAACAAGTTTCCTTACATAGCGTACACAAAAGAGGATTAAATTATATATTAACAATGAATAAACTGTACTTTATATGCCTATGAAATTGTATCTACCGTTGCTTGCATAAATTTATTGGAAAAGGCTGACTGTAAAATACCACATAATAACATTCAATTGTAACACAATAATGTAATCAGAATATAAATAAATGATACACGAAATTCGCAACAAACATTGGTCTTTTTAAACGAATATAAAATAAAATAAGCCTTTGTATTTGAGTCGAGCCTATATCAAGCAAAAATGACGACTGCAATAGAAAAGGTAGGAGATATGTTTAAACTTTTCCATTATAGGTCCTATGTAACCCAGAATATATATTTTTTTATTTGGATAATGTTGATGTTATCCTCAACCAAAGAAAGGCAATCAAATTGCCATCAATATTAAGAGAATAGAGGCACCTAAACTTTTTTTTATCTTACCTGGGCAAAAATATAAGAAAGATACGTTTATGTTTTATCCACTAGTTAGGTATGTCGAAATTTAAATGAAAATTACTGGTTCTGATCACAGGTATATGTGGTTTAAAAAACTTTTTTTTTTAAACAAATAAAGCAAGTAAATTCAGTACACTCAGGAACCAATTAGTAATTACAAGCAAAGTATATGTAGTAATTATATGTAGTCTTTTTTTAAGAATCTTTGAACTATTTTTTTTATTTTAAATAGATTTTAATACTTTGAGGTATAAAAAAAACAATATCAATCTTCTATGTTTTCTTCATACTCTTAACGTAATCTGTTTACGAAATTAACTCTTTATTTATAATTGGACATAAACAATGGTTTTAATTCTGTGTTACCATTTTGTGTAACAATGAGCGCTTCTCTTTTTCATCACAATGAGTTGCTTCAAAAGGCCTCTTGTTTTCAAGCAGGCATATTTGATATCATTGTGTTTTTCACGGAAATTTAAATCTTATTTCCTCAACATAAAGAACTCCATCTTGTATAAGAACAAAACACTCGTTTCAAGAGAACTCTCAGATTGAAAAATATACAATTCGTTTCTTAAACTTCCAAGAGATGGCGTAACAGGTAGTTACGAAGTATTTCTGTAGATTCAATGAAAATGTTGAATAATTACTAGTCAGATTTCTATTAATGGGAAGGAAATATGATCAAATATCGGTGTTCTTTGTTCACGTTATATAATAACTTCACATAAAACTCCTCTTACGCTGACTTTCCTCAATTCGTAGGATGTGTTAAGGTCGTTCAAGCGCTACATAAGTGTAAAATTAAAATATGACATCGGCTAATCACAAAGAAGGAACTACTGGTCTTTTACAGGTCGATCTAAAACATTCAAATAGATACATTTGGTTTATAAAATGTGCTATTTATAATTCTATTCAATATTCTAGATATATTGGTAAGAGAATTTTATAAAGAGCTTAGTAGTTTGAGGATTACTTAGTAAGCGTCTCGATCTTGCGCAGCCTAGACGGCTTTGTGGTGAACGTCTTATTAAATATATAATACTCACTTAATCCAAAGAGACTTAATAATGTGCTGTTAAAACCAAATATACATGTTTACATATTAGTAAATTTAATATTCAATGATAGCGTAATATTTTTATTTCTTAAATCAATATTATATTACATCATTATATTTATTATAAAACAAAGTCACTCGCCCCGTCTGTCTGTCTCTCTGTTCCCGATAAACGGAAAAACTACTGTACCGATTTATAAACAGTTATCACTACTCCATACCGTAATTTTTGAGGAAGGTTTTAGTATATAATTTATTAAGTTTTTGTATTTACTTGTGTTTGAATTAACAATATTTGTTGAAGATGTCGAGAAAACATGAGCCGTCTGAGACCTTTAAAGAAAATGATGTCTCAAGTCTTTGAGATATAACAAAATACTGTATGGTAGAATTGTATATCTTATATAAGTCTACAGAAAAGTCCCAGGTTGCATTTGTCTATAATAGAGGGATAACGGACTATATTCATTTTACAACTTTTAAAAATTGACATTCGTAAAGCGTTTTTTGAATGAATACTGTATTAATCCTTTAAAAAAAAATCTTTCGTTTTTAAGATCACATAGGTATCTGTAAATTACTTTTTAAATCATTTAAATCGGACGCATTCATTTAAAAGTTATCATAGTATAAGTTTAATAATTATCAAAATAAAATAACCTGTTTCATATTTTTTTTAAGGAGCCCGAGCGGAGCCAGAGCTGATACCTAGTATTAATATAAACGTTAGTACTACGTTGTATTATATGTAGTTGTACTTATAATAACAATGTTTTTTTTTGTAAATTTTCTATTAAATAGTAAGACATATTCTGTCACAAACTACTCCAGGGCTATTTTAAGCTTTACAACAAAAAAGGCGCTATCTTCAAAGAGCAGCGTTGGCTCATTCATGTCCATTCATCTATTTATTTGTCGACTGACTTTAAGCACTCGCATACTGAAGTTAAGTTCTTTTATTTGTGAATGTATATTATATATAAAGTTCGTAATAGATTTTTAGTTTTAATATCGGTAAAAAATTTTAAACAAGCATTCCGGAAACCGTCTCGCGCGATAATAACTTGTAACTTGCGACTTTCCGATGTGAATATCGCTTGCTTCTATCGTTAAAAAGTAGTTTTTAAGTTATTCGATGACTAGAGTCATGAATTGTCTGGATTTCTGTGACCACGTTATAGAATAAGACTTTCAGTATCTAAGACCTGCAACTGAGAATAAGTGAATACAAGTAACACTTCTGAAAACTATAGAAAATACTTGCTATGTTCTTGCCATCGTACAATTGTGATGTCCGTAGCATCCTTTTCTAAGAGGTTTTGTCGCTTTTTGTGTTACAAAAGAAAAAAGCTATTCCAGTTAGAACTCACGAGATTTCAGAGAAACCCAACACAGTTATTGCTTGACAAAATTAAACAAAAAATTTGTTGCAGATCGAAAATACAACATTAATAATAAAATTGATAGGATGAGCCTTTTTATACAACTGTTTGATATATTTACAATAAACTAATATAATTATAATAAGTGTAAATTAAAATTGTCTAATACCAGCACAGATTTTTATAATGGATAGTAATTCGAATATTGTAAATAAAAAGATTGTATTAAACGTATATAGATAATTCTCTTATATGTACCTTAATATCTGTGCAACTTGTAAAGGATTGTAAATACGGTACATACTTGCAAACTTCTTGTACATTGAACCTTGTCCAACTATGTGTGTACAACATTTTGAAATTCAGCTGAATGAAATTTTAAATGGAATTTAATTCCTATAAAGCAAACTGTATCAAAGGATTTTGTAAAGCAATTTATAGGGATTATCTAATTCATATCGAATCTGTCCAGTCTCAAATTGCTTCCGATACAAACAGAGCAACTCATTCAGTGTGGTTCAAATAACAGGACTACTTCCAATAAGTAACATCCTGAGAGCGGTACTCATAATGAAAATGGAAACTGAAATTTCAATACACACTTAAAGCAATTTATCTTACCGAGGAGACTTCAAGAGGTTTCCAATAATATTATAAACTAGAGTTTACTTACGCTGTGATAAATGCTATACTAGTTTTCGCCCGCGGCTTCTTCCGTGTGGACTTTGGACTTGGTTTCAGAGAGATTTTTGTATTGAAACATTAAATATAGTAAACAACCGGTAGTGACATTTACAGTTAGAGTTACGTGAGTTCTATATACACGATAAAATTGTATGTTTTGATTCTGAACTAACTACATAGTGTTTCAGATGAATTATGGCCTGACTTACACTGAGGTTTGGTTATTTTAGTGGAATTTTATCAAAAATCATTAAGTACTTTAAACATGACAGAGCAACAACCATTCACATATCCATGCATATAAACATTCTGAAAAACATTCAAATTTATAAAATCAGTACAAAGGACGATTTGTGTAGTGCTTACTTCGTTATATAACATTATTGAGGTTTTGGATATTAGAAGCGAAAGCCACGATTGTTCTATGCGATAACAATATTAATTTCACAAAAGTTATTACACGGTCTCTTAGCCTTGAAAATAAAGATACTTTTGACCTTCCATTCAACAAACTTATAATGTCTCTGTACAAATAAATTCGATCGTTATATTTATTTTATCATGAATATAAAATATGATATGTGATATTAGGTCTTGAATTCCTGAGATAGTAAAATAAAGTTCGATTACAAGACCATAAAAATGTTCGTAGACAGCGGTTTATAAGATGTAATTTCGGCTTCAAAATCTGTAGGATAGTTTTAGCTGATCCGATTTCAATATAAAATAGCGATTATGTTACTTATCCTTACTCCTGCTTGTCTCATGTCGTTCCGAATAACGCTATAAATAGGCGGAATAAACACTTAAATAATAATAACTACTTAATAACTATCCAAAATATATATTTATTCTTACAAAGAGAGCCATTAAGTTAAATTTAATAAAAAAAATATTATCTTGCAAATAATAAGAGTATGTTAGGTTACTAGATAAATAATTAAACCACGGAAGGCAATCAGTAGCTTCAAAGATAGCACTACCGCTTACCTAAGTTAATATTTGTTTAAGAGCTAAGACAGCAAACCGAATAATGAGGAACCATTAATCCAAAATTAATTGATTATTTTTAGAGAATGTAACATTATATTACTTAAATCTTAATTATTTACAAAACCTCTCCTACGTTCGGATAAGTCAATGTCACAGACAAATTATAAATACTTTCAATACTGTCTTTTCGTTAATAAAATATTAATAAACTAATTTAATAATATAAATGGTATAGGCTGGCGGCTCTCCAAGAGACCGGTTATGGAGAAAATGGCGCAAATTGTAACATATTTGTTGAGTTTCTATATTATGAAAGCTCATAGAAATCTACATATTTTAGAATACTTAATAATAATAAAAAATGCATTTTAAGATACATTGCAATAAGAGATTATAAAACATGTAGGATATTTAAAATCCTTCGTCTTCGACTAAGAATTCAAATTGGTTCGCAAAGACACGCGTAGACAATAAATAATTCCTATGCACGATAATATGTTGTTTAAATGCAATTTAATTCGTGTCTTACAAAATATATAACGAGTGTAAATATTTACATCACATTTCATCTAAACCTAGGAGTATCAATTATAAAGTCATCTAATTAAGAATTGAATTTGTAGAATGCATCTGTGAGTGAGAATTCACAATATCAAATAGGATCCCCGAAGTTTGCTACACATCGATCTTACCGGTTCCGTCGACGTAACACTAAATTATTTGGTAATAATTTAATAAATATTATATAAATTGTGATGACTTGAGTATTTTCGTACAAGTATGTTGCGCTTTCAGATTGTAAACAAATTAAAATTGGATGTACGGACCGTTTTTTTTTTTTAATGAAAACGATATTTAACAGTTTGTTTATATTTAATTACAGCACATTAATTGATTGTAAAATAAGTAAATACTTACCTTCATTGTGAATTAGGATCTTGTTAGGTGAACTTACCTGTGAACAGAAAATATATTTCATTTATAATATATAGCGGGTAAATAGTAAACACTTTGAATAATATTATATACAATATTTATTCAATGGTATTGAACATTTTTGATGCGATTTGTTCGATCGATGTCAATCCAGACATAGACTCGCATGCAAAACTTATTCCATTCAGTGACAGAGATATTTTTGTATTTGATGTGAATTTATCCAGAAATAGAAATATGTCTTATAACTTCGTTTGAGTCTCATTTTCAATGTCTGATGAGATATCTTAGTTTTCTATGAGGACTTGTTCTAAGGATAAATGTTTTGATGTCATGCTTGAACATTATATTAACTTTTATATGATTTCAATATTAAATTTTATGAACATTATCTTAAGTCATCTTAAATGTACACGTATGCATAACTTTTTTCTTTTGGACGTATGATTTAAGCTTCGGTGATTTGAAAAAAGTCAAAGTAATAAAAACATCTTGTCTAGACCTTCTGTCTGGCGATAATACAGCTTATGAACAATCTTTCTGTAAATTTTAAAGATTCCTATATTTTTTTAGCGATGCAATATTTACTAAAACATCAATAAATTTTCCATCATTAGGAGCACAAATATTTTAATTATATAATTCGGTTCATAACTAAATTTTCAACAAATATTCAGTGAATTTAGATATTTTATGTACGAATAAATTTCTGGCATACAATGTAATTATGATCAAATGAATTCATTATTACGCGATGTATTTGTTACTATAAACATCACGTTTCTTTATGTATTTTACATATTTTCCGTATTCTTTTTTTACCTTCATCATCAATAATTATGGAAAAAGATGAAAACTAAAAACCAAGTTCACTTTGTTACACTCTCTACTTATTTGTTCATGTTAATTTAAGCAATCATAACAATAATGATACAAAATTTAGTTAGAACATAATTAAAGTACATTTGTTGTCAGTATTAATCCACCTTTCATAATTGTTAACTAGTGGTTAACCGGGACTATGTTATTTTTTATAGTAAAGCAGGCAAACGAGCAGATGATCAACCTGATAGGAAGTAATTACCGTGACAAATGGACATCTGCAACATGGTGATGCGGATGTGCTGCTAGCCTTGAGAAGAAGGGTAGAAAGGAAGGATACTGATGATCCAACTGTCCTGCCAAAGAGAATTGTCCTTGATCTGAACTTAAACTCGAATTTTGCGACAGGGTAATTAAGGGCCCCCAATCCGACCTGCAGTTGCAAATGTATCACGCTCAACACCTCAAAACAGACTTAGGCTGATGCACGGCAGACGATCATTGCAGGCAATTACATCCCGGGAGAGTGAATAGCAACCGCCTCTCTCACTCATCGGACGAATGGTAGTCATAAAAGACTACTTCACGTCTATATTCTGTGAGAGGATACTTCCCCGGTCGAGCCAGTTCATGTTCGAGTTGTAGTTACTTGACCACAGCTAGGCTGTACCACCTTGTGTGGGATTTTTGGGACTACAACTTTTTACCTATAAACACAGGCGTCAAAACTATCACAATAGTTGTTAGATGATATGAGAATCATATGTGTCCTTGAGAAAGCTTAAAGAAAGAAGCAGAAGAAATAAATTCTAAGTAAATACCTTAACACCCCCTTGATTTATAGCATATTAAAATGAAACATCTTCAGCTTTAATTAGATCGTAAGTATTTATAAGTAAAGATCAATTTCAATACTTCTAATTGCAAAATTATACAGACATATATTTCAAAATAATATTTTATATATATTGCAGTACCCTCAGCAGTTTATTAAATGAAAACCCTAAAGGGTTTACGGATTTTTCCAGCCTTTTACAAATACATATTAGTCTGTTGCAGGAAAAACGCACCCGCACTAATCCCTTGATGAAATTGAACATCACGTGTTTTAAAACCGTGTTTTTAATCTTCATATGCTAGAGTAGGATCTATGTTAAAGATATTAAAATATTTATTAATATAAAGTCATTCTGTGGAAGGAAATTTGTAATTTAATACGCTTAATGGATCTCTAGCAGCCATGTCAGTGCAAGCCTCAATTTTATGTTTTATTTTATTTGTTTCATTATAAATACGTATATGATGATACACATCTAATAACTGATATCTCTGCAAAGTATTAAAAGTAACTATTTGTTCAAAGTATACATTTAAAAAATATTATGCATTGATTTAACAGGCCTTATAAAACGTTTGTATTATTTAAATAAAACTAATATTTTCCGTATTACTATGCGTAGATTATTTTAAGAAACTACATACTCCCGTCGTTTCGATTCCTTTGCAACAACAGTGATCACGGGCAGACGAGATGTAAATGTCTGTCATTTGATTTTGTTTACATTTGTAGTGTTTCGTATATGGGAGCGCCTATTCTGTTCATTATGATACACCTAGTATTTTTTATATTTACCTATTTAAAGGTTGCTTAATTAATGCAACGTTTAGTTGAAGCTCTTCTTCAATATTTAAGATTTTCAGTAGTACGCATTTAAATAAAATGTGTTACAGTTATACCACACTCATTTATTATTTTATTTCACATTATATCCTTATATCCGATGTTTCCGTTATTTGACAGCAGCAGAATTACAGTCCTATACAAGTGTAAAAATAAGCAAAAGAACATTCAGGAACAAGAAATGAAGAACTAGCTATACATATAAAGATATACAGTAAAAAAGTAATCGAATCGTTCAGTACTCATTCACAAAAAATAAGTCTATATTTAAGAGTTTTTATGTATATTGTTTTACTCAAAAATAATATATTTATATTCTTTAAGTTCGTCATGTTGTTTTCACACATACATGTTTTTTGACTCATCGCTGATAAACAAATTTATTTAAACATAACAAAGACCTTTCAAATCATTCCTTAATTCTTGTCTGACTTTAGTTACTATCTATTAATAACGATGTCCCTACCATCATTTTCAAGTTCGAGTATGGTATTTTTTTTTAAATATTGTAGCTACTAGTTGGTTAACAAAAGCCATGATCAATTACGTTCGGTCGGTCCAAAATTAAATAATGTTTAAGAGAAGGAATGAACAGTTTAAACCAATGAACGACTATTCTCCACCGTTTGACAATTACAAAACAATTATGATAAATATTTGTAAAACAAATTTGCATTTATTTAGCGAAATGTATTGTATCGAATATCGATAATTTAATATCACCGTCGCCGGGAAACAATTCTGCATTGCAAACTCCATTAAGCACAACGACAGGTGAAAAATGCTTTAAAAATATTGTAATATAATAAACAAGGACGAGATAATTAAATTTCATATTCCGTAGCGATATTAAATATCACTTTTCAATTTACGTACCAACTAAAATATCCACGTTCATAACATGAGCTATCACACAGATAGCTAAGGTATATGCAACACAGATTTTCAATTAAACAAGCTATATGGTTATAACCAATATCTGTAACCTTATATTGCAATTTCCCGTTCAAATCGGGTTAGCTTGCGTTTGTTAAAATGAAGTTTCCACGTAGAATCTGCAGGCGAAAATTGTTAAATTTATCACTTTTTTTTTCTATGTTGGCTCATAGACTATAATTTCATACATCAATGTGACGTTTTTTAAGTATAGTTAGTTTAACTAATAGATGATGATAATACTTATTGTTGAATAAAAATTATTTGTGTACAATCTCTCTAGATTTTGCTTAACTTAAAAGTAATATTACAATACGCAAGCTAATTACGTTATACGTTATCGCGTTTCTGTTCTATACCTCAATAATTATAATTTCTATTCGGTCATGTAGATAATCGTCAAATAGGATATAAACCCTATGCACTTGACTCCTATTTGCGCTGCACATCTGGCACGCCTGTGAGCTTCAATATTACATACTTCCATGCCCACGGAACTGAGGTTTCACAGACCGATGAAATCGAGATTTGGCTGATATGTACAACGCTATTTGTGGAAGATAAATGCAATTTATTATATTAATACCTATACCCAGCATTCAAATCTCATTTAAATATAAAAAAAAATTAAAAACCGGAATAAAAAAGTATAATTGGAGTCAAAGTCAATGCAATACGTTTTGATTATTTATTGGTCTTTGAAAAGTTTTACCATAATTTTGTTTAAAAAGATACTGCGTATTCCAAATCAGTGATTTTGTTTCTCTCGTAATAATTGCTAACAGGATCGGTATTGATTCGTTTGCTCCCTCCCAATGTGCGACTGTAAGGGTGTAATATGAATGAATGGTATAGTAATGTTTCATGCCTTTCTAACGTCCAATGAAAATATATTTTTTACCTATATTAAGATTATGAAGCAACGATTTTTCATTAAATGACGTGTATAGTATTAAAGTATTTAAATACAGCTTGTTTTCTCAATAGATACTATATTTCAAATTTGTTTTTTACCGAATAATCTGATATTAATTATTCATATCAAATTCAATTCATTATTAATTTTATTGCCTTCATCAAGTTAATTTTCTGTAATCATAGAATATACCTACAATTTTAATAACATTTCAATTATTAGACGACTTTTGTAGCGAAATATAACTAATTTCGTGGAGACTTCTCATAATCTGTTATTTTAATATTAACTAGGACTATTATGAAATTGAAAGGATTTTTTCTTGCATATAATGTGATGAAGTTTTAATATTAAGACTTTTACGAGTTTTCATTCAAATGAAACTAATAATTTTCGGATTGCTACTTTGTTTCTGCAAAGTGACCGAAACGTCGGGTGTATGTAGTTTTTAAAATAATAAAATATAAGTAATAAAATATTAGTTTTATTTGAAAGAAGTTTTAAATTAAGACTACATTTCATCTCAGTTCACAAATAATTAAAATTTTATATTTTTGTTATTTATTACACGTCATATGAAACAGAAAGCCTTTCAATGGGTAAAACAAAGTAAAACACCGTCAAACAGGCTATCCGTCTTTTAGAAATGTCTAAAAGCGGAATTATACACCTCACTGTAATCATATTAAATGGAATAGGTTTTTATTTTATTTTGTATTGAAGACCTTTAATCTATAGTTTAATTTTTTTACCATGATATGGGTAATTTAACAGAAAATAGTAATAAAATTTGTTATTAGAATGAATATCAAAACTGATATCATATTATTTGACAACATGTTGTAAGATTTAAATTCAAATAAAAAAAAGCTTTAGTTCTGAACAATGTAGTACGTTACTCACGATAAAACTCTTTGAATGTGAAAATATTATTACATGTAGCGAAATTAAATTTGAAATGTTTGAAGTTCTTGAATTTTTATAGACCAGTTCACTTTATTATTTAACAAACACATTATGTGGTTCAAAGAAGAATATCTGTTTTCACATATTTTATGCCGAATGATAAAACATAATGAAGCAAAATCGAACAGCTCTAATCTTATATACGTATCTTTAAAGGTTCCTCCGAACTCAGTTGTTTTAAAATTTACCGTTCCCTTAGGACTTCGGGATCAGAAATTTGTACCGACAATCTCATGCTAAAATGCATCCCCTTATGAATATGTAGCTGAATGTTGGGTGCTTTGGCTTTGATATAAAGATTATAAGCCATAACACAATTATGTTTTAATTTAAATATAAAATTTATTTTATGAACTGAATTAAAAGAGTATTTTCTGTAAGAATTGCGAATATATGAACAAATAAACATATGTTTATAAAGTGTACATATTAAATGTTTTCATGTATAAATATAATAGTAAAAAGAAGAAATCATATTTATAGTATACAATATATTATTTATGTAAATTATTCATTTCCTTGTAGCTGGATAAATTTTAATCGAATATTTCTATATTGTAGACACGTATTGAAAAATCAGGGCTCTCTCATACCAACCAAGCCATAGTTTAAGTAAGAGATAATTTCAAAAATATAATTTAAAAATATATACAATTTGCAACATATTTTATGCAATTTGTTTAAAGTGTATATCGATGTATAAGAAATTGCGTGTAATGTAATGAAAATTTATTAATTAATTCAATTTGAATATGTACAACAACACCATATACATTAATGAGATAAATACGTATCAATGCATTATTAACATAATTTTATTGCTAAATGTCGTCTGTTATCAAAAATTCAAGCTTAAGAAGTCTGATATCACAGATGGCATTACGTAAGGAATTGCGCAACATGCCCTTAGGTTGACTTTCGAGACTTTTAAAGATAAAAATTTATTCTCGTCTGATCCATAGAATCTCAATGGTTAATTTTTATTCTGTATACAGTTATCTTAAAAAGCCATAGTTACGTTGGAACAGTATGTATCATCTTAAAATAAATTTATTGAAAAAAAAAATGTCATGTAGTTATTTTATGAGTTATATGACATAGAATAAAAAAATATTGTATTAGAAAATATTCTTTTATATGTTTAAGAAGGTGTATACTTAGAAATTCATCCATTGTGACGTACAAATGAAGAACAATTGCAGTATCAAACATTTCAGTCATTACAAGGGTCAAAGGTTCATCTGTATTCTGATTGGAAAATTGGACATTAAACTTCGACGATTTGTCAGACATACCTGAATTAGAAAATTTGTAATTTTAGCCAAAACTTTTATTTTAACCTAAAATCTAACAACCGATTTTTCAATACATTTCACATATAACGTAAAAGTTTACACGTTCATTAAATATTAATTTTAAATGGAAATTCCGAGTGAGCTCTGAGATCCATTGTTATGAAGTTTGAGTGAATTAAAACAGTTTCCTAGAATTTAGCGGCCATTTTATTAAATTTACGTACATAGATGAAAGCACTTTAATAGGTGGTAATTAGATGAATTAACATCATGTTATAAGGTGATTAGATATTCCGAGATTTGATATGTGTTTTCAATTTATCTGCAGAGTTTTTTTTATAAAAAAATATTTATAAAAAAAAGATTTTAAAAAAAAAAATATTTATAAAAAAAAGATTTTTTTATTAAAAATTA
>DVQP01000780.1:0-19462 GCA_018231745.1 Danaus eresimus | reverse complement strand
TATAGTTTCCTCAAGAGACGATTCTTACAAATTAAATTGACTCTATTATACGTATGTGTTCGTGAGTGTTTGTGTGTGTGTGTGTGTGTGTGTGTGTGTGTGTGTGTGTGTGTGTTTGTTTGTTTGTGTGTGTGTGTACCGTCATCCACCACAAACACACACACACACACACACACACATATAACACAACTACATCCTGAGAATAAAATACATTCGATAATATAAACCGGTCAACCTTTCACTTTGTGTTTCATAAAAAGCTCTCGAAACTTCTTTCTATTTAACGCAGAATTCATAGTTTTTGATTCCCCCTTCACTTTATAATGAGATATCCAGAGCGTAGCGCTTACAAGGAGCTAGATGCTGTGTGAAGGGCACCTTGATAATTCATTAGCTTCCATCACCTATCACAATAATCTCAATGTATACTTTATTTGATACTAAACATAGAGCTCTTCCATAACCCGACACTGACTCCGGTCAGCATCTTTCCTCGACCCTCTGCCTCCAACTGAATGTCATCAAGACAAGAAAATACTCTAATAAAAATATTTATATTACATACTCTTCGCTCTTATTCATAGTAACATATAACGGAAAGCATAACATCGTGAGATCCAAGATTTTCGTGAGTTTTATTCATTTAAATGAAACTAATATTTTTCATACAATAAGTTTTATAATAAGTTTCATATAATAATTACTAATATATTTCATATAATAAGTAATATTTCAGAAACTGTGATGTATGTAGTTTTTACAACAAAGCACGCTTAGTTTATCCGAAATATATTAGTTTCATTTAAAAGCTTAACTATGAACGGAAGACATATCCGTAAGGTTAGTTACCTTCGGCTTTGACAGAACACAGCGGAAGAAAAAATGTGATCATACGATTAACTAACACCCGTTATTAGATAAATGTAAAATAAATATAAACACATGTATATAGCACAAACAATATTATCGTTTATGTTTCATATTAAGAATATTTCTTTGTCTAACCTTTATGCAATATTTCGAGATAAATCTTAATTTGCCTTTAAAGCGTTAAATTTCTGATATAACATTAATATGTATTTAAGAATTATCGCTATGCAATACTAAATTACTATTCATATTATTAAAACAAAATTTTTTTGGTGGAAGTCGTTCATTAATATCGAAGTTATAATTGGATTGGCTTATAGGGCTTGTGTTTTTTTTTGTTTATTTTTTAAAACATTTCCTATCTATTGTGTAATGTACGGTACGGCCGTGGCAGTAAGCGGCCCGCGAGGTCGACTGTTAATATGGACATAATACACAGTAACCAAAAATATTCATTAACCTACAAGAACGCTCTGTAAGGTCAACAATGTACATACATTATATCAAATAAATTATATATATATAAAGACATTTTTGTGTAAAAATAAAAATATGTTTTTTTCCTTACTTTGGAAACATGCAGATTCATTATACATTTATTTTAAAGAAGGCTGTATATATTTTATATACGAATTCCTTTTTGCTATGTCCCTAATATTATAGCTTCTCATTTCCACAGCATTGGATTCCAACTTAAGATCAACCATTCTTAAACTTAACATAGAACGAGTTTATTTCTTTAACTGAAGACAGTCTTATAATATTAGAACACGGGATGATTCAAATAAGAAAAAGTTAATTCGGAATTTAAAAAATTCTAATATATCAAAAAATACCTAATAAATGAGATATATGTAAAGCCTACAATTATATAAAGCAGGTTAAACCATGCTTAGAGTCCGTTTAGAATATATACAGTTAACTATTATTATTAAGGATAATGCTGTATAAACGACTAAGCGCGGGTTTTATTAGTTACTACCTATTCCGGTAAAATTGTTGAAATAAACTTTCACTACTTTGAATGAACTCCGTTTGTCAACCTGAGACATGAGTAAAGACAATAATCTGAACGTTACGTGTATATTTATAGTAATTTTCAATTATTAAACTGTATCGAATTACAACATGAATTCCTTAATTGATGTGTGTCAAGGTCAGTCAGCAGCTCGGCCAGTGATATCATTTACACTATGATATAACAGATGGATAGACTGCGACATTAATATACAGCACCAGTCAGGGCGAACCACTGTCATGAAGCTGTGTATTAATATTAAAACACACACACACACATATGTATAATAAACTATAAAAACTAATGTGAGAAATTCTATCGTCTATAGTTTATACGTATTAATAAAATTCCCGCGTTTTACTAAATGCACGTACATAACTAAATAAATTCTTTAAATTTCCTTTGTCCGTTTGCTCCGTCTAATCTTTGAAACGTCCGAACCATTTGTGATGACACTCACTACAGCTGGTATAGTAAGGAATAGCTAAGGCTTATTTTATTTAAAAAAACGATGTATTTTTTATTTGTATAATTTAAAACTAATATTTCGGGCGGACGAAGTCGCGGGCACAGCTAGTACTAATAGTAATCTTATGATTCACCGTAGCTCACAGTTAATATCGAGTGTGTTGATCCTGACTTAGTGTTATTTTGTTAGCAAATTATCGTTTATAATATAAGTCAAACGGGGACATCCAGCGAGGCATTGTTCCTTCTGTTTGATGTCTTGCTATATTTAATAATTAACATATTTTCTATTATGTTTATGTATCATAATGTTTAGCTTTACTTGAGCTTTTGATAAAAATATATATTTATAATTTTTAATCAAAGAAACGTCGTATTTAGAAGTCAGCATAGAGAGACGTTAGGATAATGGAAACTATAAGTTGTCTGAATATATATTAAATAAGCGGAAAAACAGAAACAGAACAGGCAAAGAATAGTTTCGTAATAACACTGCGTGTTGTTTGTTCAAGAGAATCGGAAATACTAACATTTGAAATGACGAAAATGTTGAACGACGTTACATTTAAAAATTAATAAAAGAGAAACATCTCAATTACAAAGCATTATTTTAATAAAATGGACAGGGAAAAATATTCTCATTAAAATATATAATCTACTGAAAAATATGTAATGTGTACAGGTTTCAAGCACGATTACATTTGTTCCGGATATAGAACATAACTTACCACCAACACAGAACTAAAATATATCAAAAGGTTTTCTTTTAAAAGCCGGAAACACGGAAACGGAAAAATTATTGATAAAAAATTCACATTCCCACATCCTGAACATATGAGGACATCTCCAACAGTGACTCTGTGATCATTACTAGCACTATTAACTTTTGGGTATAGTTACGGGTGCGGATGGTGAATATTTAGCATTGTGGACCTGGGACATACACTTTGGAAGAGAATTTGTATTAAATTTGATTTGGAAGTTGACCAGAGCTTAATGTAAACAATGATCACTAGTGTCACCCTCTGGCTACTGGCAGGTCTCCAAACACTACTTTATATTTGTAACAATTAATACTTAGATTGCATATTACATGGCTTAGTACAGGTGTTCAAGGTTTAAATGTTGCAGCATACAGAGACACTGACACACAACTTAACTGATATATATGAAGCAAAGACAAGGAAAACCAATGACCCAATAAGTTTCAATGTGGAAAAGTTTCAATGTATGTAGGAAGTAACAGAAGTGACTAAATAGACAAGTTGATTAACAGATTCAGTATTGATAACATAAACGAATATCACCCAGCATCTGTAGACGACAATACTAACATTTGGATTACCACAATTACAACTGAGTGAGAAAAAAATGTAAAATATCATCACAAAAACAACTTAAATTGAAAAAAAATACAAAAATAATTTTTCAAATAGAGAGAAGAGTAAAAAATTTGTGAAACCAACAATTTTAACAGATTTCTCAAAACAATGAGGTGATAGTGGCTGTGATAACTGAGAAATATTAACAAATAAAACAATCACTTAGTGTGGCAACTGTCAGCTTTAGATTGCATCAGGTCAAATGGAACAAGACATAGATTGAGTGTGCATTAAAAATAATAGAATATATAATAACCTCAATTATGTAAAGCTAATACAGGAATTCATAGTTGAATAATCCTTGGCTCAGTGACCTTCTCACAGAGCTGTGCTGTTTGGAGTAAGGTCATTATATAATTCAAGTAGCATTAAAAAAAATATTCTCATACTGTTATTAAAAACAGAATCCTTATATATATATACCAGTTTTAGTAAAATATACATAATATTTTTATTTAATTTTCATATTAAGGTTTACTACCTGTTGAAATGTAATGACTTGACTGTACATGCATGTAGATTTATCAAATACATTATGAAATAATGCAATGACTGTTATGAAATTGAATTTCAAAACATATATCTATATAATTAGCTATGTATTAATATGAAAGGTTTTTCTGTTATTTTTGTTTATTTAAAAATATTTTTCAGTGTAATGGTGGAGAAAAAAGTAATATCTACAAGGAACTCCTAGTATCACTTGAATACAAATTGCACCTCCAACTGGTATTTTCTAAATAAAGAGTATTAAACATATGCCTCCTATAAACATACAACAGACCTAGAATAATACTCTTTATATCTTACTTCATGTATTTCTAAATAGGGTTTGCAATGAAAAATAACAAACAGAAACCAGTTTCATATCAAATGAAATACTAGTTTCAGAAATATACACCTAAATAACATGCTACCAGCATTCAACACTGTACCACTTAGATTTTTTTTTATCCATAAATAATTTTACGATTTTGAACTATATTCAAAGACTGATTTAATAAAAAATCACATGGGCTAGAATATGAAAGATAATTGATGTTTATTTTTGTTTATTACAACCTTTTAAAATATGAATAATTTATATTCTATAGTAAAATATATTTAGAGGAAACGCGTAACTTATATGCAATAATTCTAATATTAATTGTTCATCTTTTCTGATGATTATTATACACTTAAGACTTTCATAAACTTACCCACATACAAAGCGGCTCCTGCATCATAAAGGTCATAACTTCCATAAACTGTTCGGAAACATTTTTGGAGCCAGCAGTGATCTCGCTCGGAGCCAAAATCGCTGGTTGCACCATCTTTACTTCATCCTGCGAAAGTGCAGATTCCTCGCGCTGGAGAGTGGCATTTACCTTCCAGCTGGGGTCGCTAGTAACACTTACAGCATAATACACGGCTACTGACAATAGTAAAACACTTCCCGCCGAGTAAACCTTGAGGTTCGGCAAGGGCAGCCTATCCACTAGAGTCACAGGCATTTTGTTAATACAAAATATCCTATTATTTCAATTTAACACCAGTCTGTTGCTTTTTGTTCAATGACATTGAATAGTGAAAAGTTCACAAATAAATTTTTATATACCTAATTACACGACCGAAAACAACAACAACAACACTTTCAATAACAATCAAGTGAGCAAAGCGGTCGCGCGTGATAAATTGTCATTATTTATTTACGTTAATACTATAAGAGGAAGCAGGCTGTAAAATGACCCGTAAAGTGACTTGATAATCGATACGTTTTGGTTATCGATTTTTTTAAATAGTTCGCCAATAAAACTAAAGATATTTTAAATGTAGTTAAAATAAATCTTACTTATTTTATGTAAAATTTGCACCTTAACAATTATAAATAACTGATGTGGAGAAATAGACTATTGTTTCTGTATTCCATAATAACTGCATCTCCTGTACACTGCTTAAAAAATAATGTTACTCTGTTGTGTCAATGTCCAACTGACATATTCATAGCGACAGCTATACTCGAGTTTGTTATTATTTTTCGAAAAATTATAACTTTTTAGGAATATAATTTGTATGAAATACAATAATATATACAAATATGACGGACCGAGATTATGCGCCGTTGAGCTCGGCTTGTGTCCGCGGACTATGTGATAAATTATATGACAAAAGAAAATTTGCAGGCGTAGAGATAGAAAAGTAGGAGTTACTACGTTAGATTTTTTGATAATAAAACTATTATCAATAAATATTCCAAAATAATCGATTTATCTTAAAACATGTTATTTAATTTTAAGAATGGTGAAGGATTTCAACGATGCGAATAATACAAGTCAAATAAAACGTCTGATTCGTGTGCTCGGTCAGGATCTTATGTCATCCACCAATCCTAATGTTAAGAATGGAGCTCTCATGGGACTCTCATCTGTTTCAGTTGGATTAGGAAAGGTTCGATTAAGTAACTCCATATAATAAAAAAGAAATAGTTATAGAACAAATAACTTTTAAAACTTACAACTTTTAATAAAATACATTACCATAATTTTAGGGAAGTGTTGATTACATGGGAGAATTGATTCACCCAATCATAGCCTGTTTGGGCGAGAGTGAAGCCAGGGTGAGGTACTCTGCTACAGAAGCATTGTTCAATGTATTGAAGATTGTGCGCAGTGCCTCACTCACACATTTTTCACTAGTATTTGATGCTTTGGCACGACTGGCCGCTGACCCAGAACTACAAGTCCGTCAGGGAGCAGAGTTGCTTGATAAACTTGTCAAAGTTAGTGCAAACTATTGATTTACAGGAAGCTATCTCAGTCAACATTAACACTATAATTATGCCTATAGTCATTTCAAAATGTTTTGAGATCCAAGATTTTTGCTAGTCATTTAAATAAAACTAATATATTTCGGATTTACTACGCGATTTGTTATTACTTTAAAAAAACTACATAATCCTGAAGTTTCAGTTGCTTTTCAGCAACTGTGATCACAGGCAGACGAGATGTGAGTGACTCACATATATATTAGTTTTATTTCAAAACATTTTTTATTAACTATTATACTTGTATTAAAAATATATATAACATCCATTAGACAATAGCAAGACTGGTTGATTGGATAACACACATATCACAATTTGATGCATTTATTATTCCCTATAATTTGGTACTTTGTGACTGTCATTAGAAACATTACAGTTTCAATTCTTTCACTTCTTCTTAGTATATATAGAACATGTATAGTGTATGATGATTATGAGTTATATCAACAGGGATGTACTGTTCATTGATGTACCTGGTGATAAAATGTAGTATGTACCTGGTGATGATGAATGGGTGTTGTATGTCCAGGACATAGTGAGTGAGAGTGGTTCAGTGGACGTGTCGTTGGTGGTGCCGCTGGTCCGAGAGCGTCTGTATGCGCGGTCGGCGGCGGCGCGCGTGTTCGGCGTGGGGTGGCTGAGCGCGCTCGACGCCTCGCCGGCCCTGGGGCTGCGGGCTCACCTGCCGCTGCTGCTAGATCCGCTGTTTACCGTCCTTGATGACCCCAACCCAGAAATACGTCGCATGTGCGTACACATTCATACATAGGTCTCATGTAGCGAGTAGATGGTAGGTGCGATATGTGATGTAGAGATGCTGTAGTTATTCTTTTTCTTGGCAAAAAGTAAAATGTTCGTGTTCTGGACATTAGCAGTTAAAGCGGTATGTTTACAATATACCCATGACTTATATAATTGTGATTCGTCAGGTGCGACGTGCAACTGAACGAGTTTCTAAGAAGCATCAAGAAGGACCCCTCGGAGGTGGACTTCGAATCTATGATTAACATCCTCATCACACACGCGCAGTCCACCGAGGAACTGCTGCAGGTCAGGGAGGCTCACCGGGATAGACTTCATGACGACTTTTGTTATTATTAGTATCTTGAGTATTGTATATATTGTATTCTACGTTTTGAATCACAGGACTTGCTCCACGTCAGACGATGGTTGCGGGTTATATCTATACGTATTGTGTATATTCGAATCGAACATACTCTTGTGCATCGTTTCTATGTATGGAGAAGGTTTAACACAGTACATTTTAGAATGAAGAAGCTGACAGACGGTGATAGTTGTTGACGAGGTGTACCGTGTGTGCAGCTCACGGCGCTGACATGGCTGAAGGAGTTCGTGAACGTGTGTGGGCGCCGCGTGCTGCCCTCGGCCTCCGGAGCTCTGGCCGCCGCGCTGCCCTGTCTGGCGCTCGCCGACCATTCCGACATGAGGACCAGTATCCTTTGTTGCACACTTAGCGTATCTAGAGATGGACTTCCATATCTCCTCACTACGAACTGATCAGAAATCCGAGAAACGGCGGCGGCTGTGAACCATCAGCTGATAAAGCTGGTCGTGTCGGATGACGACTCGCCCGTGGATGTGGTGCAGCTCAGGGAACAGGGGCAGGGCGAGGCACAGGGTAATGACGGCACAGAGCAGGCGACGACTCATGGTAGTGAAAAAACAGAGGGTTCTCATGGCAGACGAGTCGAGGGCGACGACACGAGGGCCTGTCTCAACCTGGAGGCGGTGGTGGGAGTGTTGACGCAGATGTTGCACCACAGCTCTCTGCACACCAAGGTCGCCGCTCTCGACTGGATCCTACACCTATATAACAAGTTACCAAACGAGGTGATGGACCTTTAGGATTACTTACATTTACCCTTCCTTTGAAGTTGTATTAGCTTTAAGGACTTTATACGAATGAAGACTCAGACCTCTAGAATCAGGTGTCAGGAGCGGTGCTTGAACATAGACTTTCTGTGTGAATTTACATATTTTGCTACAATGATAAATATATAATTACAAATTGGTTGCTTATTGTGTGTGTGTGTGTTTGTGTGTAGATGTTTCTACAGACGGAGCGTGTGTTCTTGAGTGTGGTGGGCAGCTTGGCTGACCCGGCGGACGACGTGGTGCGCCGTGCCCTAGCTGTCCTCGCTGAGATATGTTCCTGCCACACCGCCACCACTACCACCACCACCACCACAAGTACCGCCCCACTGATGGCACCAAAACTTTTATTTATGATAAAAAACCCAAATCTATAGTTCTACATTATATTCTAATCTCTATCTGCCTCAGGTGATCTTGAATCCAGTCCGTATTATCACAAATTTCTGAAAGCTCTGTTGAGACTGCTCGCAGCCGATGAAAACCTCCTAGAAGACAGGGGATCGTTTATCATAAGGTAGGGTTCGGCCAGCTTAGTGTGTACGTTACATCACACAGCATAGTACAATGTGTGTGTGCGTGCTCTGCATCCCAGACAGCTGTGTGTGCTGGTGGGGGCGGAGGCGGTGTACCGCGGCGTGGCGCTGTCTCTCCGCGGGGAGCGCGAGCTGCGGTTCGCGGCGCGCCTCGTGGACGTGCTGGACACGCTGCTGCTGACGGCCGCGGAGCTGCATCACCTGCGCCGCAGTCTGAGAGCCTTCTCCGACCCGGTACCTCTCATTACTTCATGTACCAGTATTAACCAGTGTCAGCTACATCTGAGCTCCCCTTCCCGTGCGTCTGTTCCAGGCGACGGTGTCCCTGTTCGTGACGCTGTACGAGTGCTGGAGCCACAGCCCGGTGGCGCTGCTGGCTCTCTGTCTCCTCACACACAACTACAAGCACTGCAACACGCTCATATCTACATTGTATCCTTTACAACTTACTATTGTCACGGACGACGTGCGGGCGCTGCAGAGAAAGTCAAAGACACTAACCCGGTGCCACGAAATGTTAAAGACTGATAGCTCTTAAAACCAACATTCGCATACCGATGACTTTTCCTGTTTGTTGTTATGTCGTCGCTCGAGAGGAGACGTAAGCAGGAGACGGAAATTTGTTTGAAACATTTCCTGAACAGCGTTCAGCGGGGACTTGGAGATAACGGTGGACTTCCTCACCGAAGTGGACAAACTGGTCCAGCTGATCGAGTCGCCGGTGTTCGCCTGTGAGTACACACACCTGTCGGACGCACGCCCCAGCGGTGGCGGCGGCGCGCCTCACGAGATGCACGATGTGTTCCAGATCTCCGCCTGGAGCTGCTGGACGACGAGCGCAGTCGTCCGCTCCGTTCCGCTCTTTTCGGCCTCCTGATGCTGTTGCCTCAGAGTGAAGCGTTCCACTCCCTCCGCCGACGGCTGCACTGCGCTCCCCCCCCTCCCCCCCTCGCAGCTCGCCCGCCGCAGAGCGAGCCCCCCGCTCCACAATCCCCGCCGGGGCTGGATTTCGATGCGTTGCTGGCGACCTTCCACCGCGTGCAGGCGGCTCATCGAGACTACCGCACCCTGGAGAGACGACTGAGCCGCGCGAAGCTCTTTGATAGGCCGTCCTCGTAGCGCGGACGGCGCGCGACTGTCTTACACTTTATGACTAATTGCTGTGTGTGGTCCTCGCGCTAACGACACTCGCCTCGTGGGGTATTGACGCACACAAAATTTTGTAAACAACTAGTTCCCCGGGTGATCAAGTAATTATGTAGGGGGGCAGCCGGAGGTTCCAGGAAAACTTCACAAACTACTCAAATGTATATTATAATAAAAGTTACATATTAACACTTATAACCTACACCTAAGACTACATGATTGCCCCGAGGTTAGGATAGCAATGCCATTCCATAGCTTGTGTGGTATCAGGAATCTTTTGGTTCACACGGCTTGGAGGCCATTCCGCGGAGTCAGCGGCGTCACTCGTTATGATATTTTAGCCATACAACGATGTCGCCCGGCGATGTTCATTTTTGTAATATGTAGCGCGTACGTAACATAGTTACAATCTTTCTTAATTGATATATTTGGTAAATTGTTGTATTTTAATATTTCAGAGCATATATAAAATAAAAACAAATTTAAAAGTTGTAAAATATATAAGTTAATATTTTTATCACATTATGTTATGATCGAATCTTGTTTTCACGGTTTTGTTCCAGAAAAAAAATGTATATCTTGTGAATGAAATGTATTATTCGTCATGATATTGTCGGACCTGTCTTAGGATATATATCTTGTGAGTCGGAAACAAGCTGGTTCTAATAATTTAATCAGGTAACCGTTACCTGATTAAAGGTAAATTAGTTTGACAGGTGCTATCCACGCCTCCCCACCGCTCACACACCTCAGGAGGTGACTAGCGCTAGCGCGAGGACAATGACAGATATATCTGACAGAATACAAGTAATATACATTCCATACCGACGGGAGGAGCTCGGCTACTGCCCGCGCTTTATTATTACTAAGAAATGAATCGTGGGAAAAAAAATCAGCACATTGAGTAAAAATAGTTTTATTAACAGACCCCTGGTTTCCACTCATGAAATGTTATACAGAGGTTAGAATATTGTCTTCTAGTAACACGCCAGTTGTTTGACAATATTTTAATATAATACATTTAATACATATATAATACACTCTTCATATAACAGAGCTCATTGACCCGATTTAACCAGAACCCTAGTAACTGTATGCAACATGTCTTATGTGTATATATATAATCTGTGGATCACTAAGCAAGTGAAGACAATCTCTCAGCACCATATTGTTGGCACATTGTTTTCTTTTCATAGCAATTGTACTATAATTCATTATTTAATTAATTGTATATCTGTAACCAAGACTTGTTTGGCTTCAGACATGTGTCAAACTTGACGGACTTGCATAGAAGCTATGGAATATTATGTTTATATACTTCGTTGGTCTCCGGTGAAGCGGAGGAACAAAAATCTGTTTACGGATTCACATACAGCTTGTAGCGAAATAAATGGTATACAGATTGAACAAAACTTTGTAGAAAAATTTTACACGAGAAATAATCAAATTATGTACACTTCCCGCTGGCTTGTTCCATTGGAATCCATCAAACTTCTCTCACGGCAAATATAATGTGACATTTGAACTAATGCGAAACCGTCTAGTGAATCTTGGAGTCGCAAGTCCGAGCACCGTTCATATGAAACTAGTTCATCCTAGAACTGTTTGTAAGAGTTAGTTGTGAATAAACTTTGCTTCCTACTGATATGTAAAGGATTCCTATAAAGCGTAAGATTAATGTCGACATAGACAAGACACTATCGTTTGTTTTCCTCAAGGTACTAGTCAGTTCGTGTTCCCGGACCCGTCGCTACGTCACAACACACGTCGCTTTAGTTTTTGAACATTCATTCTCGCTGAGATCTTCATCCCCGTCTTTGGGCAGTGAGGAGGCGTCCTTGGAGCTCACAGACCCATATATAACAGTTTTGATGGCCGAGTCCAACGTGCTCAGGGACTCGTCCGACGTGCTCACCGACGCTGGGTCACTGCTCTCTGTGTCTCTCTGGCTCTCCGAGTCGCTGTATGTGTACCTACTGATGTAATTACTATCAGGAATGTCGCTTAGAGTAGTGTGCGGCGTCCGCCGGCTGCGCTCACAGTCACCCCCTGCGTATATACAACAGTCTTCTCTATTGCACCAACATTTCGAATCGATTCTGTAATCGTTCGCGGAACTGTCAATATTAATTTCCACCATCTGATCATCATCACCATCACCTTCGCCACACGCACTGCACCGAGCATCCAGACACTTCAAATCACCGAACTTATTATTGCACGAGTCCACTGCTGGGCCACCCGTCCGCGGAGGGCGCTAGGGGGTCGCATCGGCGGTGAGGTGCAGCAGACGCGCCACTAGAGCCGAGTTGGCCGCCACGCGGGTGGACACCTCCTCGTGCGCGGACAGCAGGGCTCGCACGCCGGCCCCGCGCGCCGACACGCCCGCCGACAACGAGTCGCCGGCCGCGGGGCGCGCGGGGCGGCCGCCGGTGCCGTTGCGCCGGGGGGCTTTCTCCTTTTCCGCTTCGACAGGAGACTCTTTGATGGCGTTCAGCTTAAAAGTTTGTAACCGTATTACTTGGTTCCGACTCAAAGAACAGAAAGGTTGTTTTGAATCATTATCAGTTTACCTGAGCGCCAATATCCGCCATGACGGCTCTCGAGCGTCGCTCGGCATCCTGCAACCTGGCGGCCAGTGCCAGCAGCTTGAGCTCGACGGCGGCGACGTCCTTATCTAGTATCTGCGTCTGGAGGTACACGGTCTGCGCCACCTTGTACCAGTCGGCGATGGCGTCCGCTCTGCTCCTGGCCAGCGGCGCCGCGCGCTGCAGCAAGGCCCTGGCGCGCCGCCCTGTCTCTGCCACCGTGATGCGCTCTAATAAGTGGAACTGCTCGTCGTTGTACGTCAGCGTGTGAGTGGCGCGGTCTCGCACCAGGTGTTGCCAAGACTCGCGCAGACTGAGAAAGACACGCGGATAACGGTAACACGAAAAACGAGCATTACGAGACGGAACATGAGAGGGAGCGTACCGGTCCACTAGCGTCTTCGCCTTAAGCTGCAGGTGAAGGTCGTGAGGACAGGGCGTCTGCAGCAAGGCGTCGTCCCAGTGAGCGCGGAGGGCGGGTGGCACGTGGCGCGCCCGGAGTGAGCTGCCAGCCGAACGCAGTTCTTCGGCTTCCTTGGAGACCAGAGCTGCCGAGGCGGCCCAGGAGTCCTGCGTGGTAGCTGCGGGCGGAGCGCCAGCCGCGGACTGCGCCAGGCGGTGCGCGGCGGCCGCGAGGTCCAGGGCGCGGGCGGCGTCGTGCAGACAGCTGGCGTGTGCGGCCAAGGCCTGGGCGCGCGCCGCCACGCCGCTCAATCTCGTGGCGAGCAGCGCGCCCCACCGACTCACGCACGCGCCGCACAGCTGGGAGGCCGCGCACAACGCTTCTACCCGACGCTTGATGACGTGTCCCACGCTACACGCCGTCTGCACACACACACTCACACTTAGACCAGACACGCACATTGATGCCTTACACACGGCGGAACTCACCTTGGCGAGGGATGCGTCCGTCTCTACCACCAGTTTGTTAGGGAAGGGAGGAAATTTTGGTATCTCGGGCTCCGGGGCCATGCTGACGTTGTTGTTATTCTTGTTGAACAACATCAGAGGGACCTCCGCCGTCGTGTCGGGATAGTTCTTCCCTGGGGAGTGAAACATTATCAATAGCGCCCCCTCTCCATATAACTCGTTGCTGAACAAAGACCCGCTTTACCCGACGTGTTCTCGTCTATCTCGCTCAATAACAACGTGTCCTTGTAAAGCAGTATCTGGGACTCGGCAACCACGCTCGTCTGTTCGCAGATGTAATTCTGTAAATGTTCATATTTCTCTTCCGGCTTCAGAAACACCTGGAATATTTTAATAATTATACGTAAAGCAAGTTTCTTATGCTATCAAAAGTTTCTACCTCAGTTACGGTAAACAGCGACAGTTACAGTAATCAATACAAAACGGATAAATCATATTAAATATAAATTATTTATACCACAAAGACTTTAATATCTTGGAACGGTAATTTGGTTTGTTCGTGGTTGGGTCGTAAGTAGGCCGCACGAAAACGACCTTGCGCAACTCGTTCAATGAAATTGCATCTAATGAGCGGAACAAAAGGAACTTCACAATACCAAGCTCTCTTATATAATTATTCAAATCTATCGTGACTTACGATAAATCCATGCGAGGCCAAGCTCCTTGTAAACAAATATGTAGTAGGGTGTGTTCATGGCTTAATTTAATATTGTATCGTTATTTCCGCTCACAAAGTCCTATTCCAACTCAAATCAAAATTCAAATGAACTCTTATGAGCAGTTTCTAAATTCTTTTTCTAAATAATAAAATATCGCATCACGCCTTTTTTTTTAAATCATACATTCATTCAATCTTTTCATGTTTTTTTCTAGACTCGTCAGAGAGGGGAGGCTTCACCATAAATTTTTTATTCACTATAAATAACAATTCTGATTATTATAACATTACCTTTATACTGGCAGCTTTATTAACATGGAATATATGGACTGGCTTGGTAGAGGTAGCTGTTTGAACTTCCGTGAAGAACCTATCAAAGGTCCATATCCTCGGAGGGTCTATTTCCAGTAATCCAGCTAGTAAAGGTGTAACCAGTTTCCGAAGACCCACACTCAGCTGACAATGAGATGGCAGCTCTCGAGACCACTCTATTGGACCATTTTCAGTTGTCTGGGTACCCTAAAACTTCTTTATTAACATATGTCTTTCGGTGGTTTTAATATATATAATCTATAAAAAACTCACGGAAATAACTCCGGAGATCTTTTTGGTAGTAATATAGAACATGGTTTCCTTATTTCTTCGGCCTCCATAAGGTCTGAATGGCAGCTGGCCAGTAGCAACGTGGTATAAGGTGACTCCAATGGACCACAGGTCAACTGTAGCACCGAAGCTCTTCCCCACAGGCTTCCTCAACACAGCCCTCTCATACATATCTGGATGCAAATACTCCTCAGTACCATACAGAGACACAAACTGCTCCTCTTCTTGTAATTCTCTGGCAGCTCCAAAGTCTGTCAGCTTGTAAGTAGTTGTTCCATCTTCATTGATAAACTTCATGATGTTACCAGGCTTTAAATCTCTATGTACCAAATTATTGTCTCGCAAGTGCTTCATTCCTGCAGTCAAATGCTCTAACACTAACAAGAACTCGTCCTCTTGAAGACCATAGGTGTTCTCTGGATCATCTAATATATTGAAGAGACTCCCACCCGTGCAAAGCTCCATGACTATTACTTTGCCCCTACTTTCTTGTTCCTCTTCGATGGCCAGCAACTTTACAATATTTTCGTGTTTCACTTTCTTTAAGACTTCAAACTCTCGCATTTGTACTTCATGGGGCCTCATATGGCTTACTTGGTTGAAGGTTTTCACAGCTACCGGTTCACCGTTGTTCTTATTGACTCCTTGGTACACCGCGCCTGTTGCACCCTTCCCCAAGACACTGGTGGTACACCAAACATAATTTTCTGAACCTCTAAGGTAAGACATTGAAAATTCTTTTTGAATAAATTTAGTTTAACAGTATCTGTACAGTAATTTCCTAAATCAGTCTGTTATATGTGTCCACTAATGTTATTTCCTAATTTCTTTTTCATTTATAATTCACTTTCATTTCTGGTAGTATTGTATACAGATTTCACACACATGTATTGTCTATTAGTCTATGTAATATTGATATTTCGTCGATGACACTGACAGCATTGAATAAATTTTATTGCCATGTGGAAACCTGCTACTGTTTGGCATTGAGATTATTTTAAGGAGCGGTGAAGAGTCTCGGCATTATGAAAGTTCATTAAGTTGTTCATCCAAACTCATCCCTCTTTTTATAGCTCAGTTTAAAATTTACCTAACATAATATTTGGCAAAATCTATCAGAAAACGCTGACACCACAAACTCAAAGAATAGAAGTAAAGATGATTTCAGGGTAAAGACATATGAGTACATAGAAAACTCCATTGTTGGAAGTTTTAGAGATATTTTGATCAAAAAATATAATATTGTTCATATTATCATTATTATTTAAACATCTTTGATAATATCTGTGAGATAACACAATGTGTCAGTTTTAAAGGTAGACATATTTACCTAATTGGTGTATGATTGTAAATGACAGTGTCAATTGTCAAAACGCATAACGCAATACTGTAGTCGATGTTTAGAATATTGAAATTGTAGTTTGTAAATTGTAATTAGCGTTTTATCGTGCCAATGAATGAAATTACTTATGTACTAAGTAGTGTTTTGCTTATTTAAAAGAAAGAAAAGTGGTAAAATTGGAAATTGTTTAAAACAATGTAAGTATAGTTATGCTATATGGCATGTTCTATAACGCGGTTACCAAAAATTATTAATTTTTCCTATCTGTATATTTTCAGACATGGTGTTGTACATGCTATATATAACATATGAATAGAATAAGTTACAATAACAAATTTATTATTTTAGGTCGTCACGACATATAAGTAAACACAGAGATATGTCTCGCGGTCGTTCAGTTGAGCGTCATCGAGATTTTGGAGGACGAAGTGAAGAAATATCTTCTCAAAAAAGGTCAAGATCACCTATTAGGAAACGAAGGTCTTCCAGCAGAGATAGACATAAGTCACCACAAAAAAAACACAAGTCGTCTAGTAGAGAAAGAAAGAAGGAATCTAAGAAGAAAAAAACTAAAAAGAAGAAAAAGTCACGTAGTTCGTCTAGTAGCAGCAGCAGTAGCAGTAGTGACAGTGATGAGGAGGAGTTAAAACTATTACAGAGACTCGAAGCAGAGAGGTTGAGGCTGAAGGAGGAAAAGAGAAAGCAGAAAGAAATGATCAAAGCAAATGAAACACCCGAGGAGAAAAGGTATTTTTAAACAGACTAAAATAAAAACTTTACCTTCTTTGTTAAGAAAATTACCTGATGAGGTTTAATGAAACATATGTTTGAAGTTTTTACCACAATAGAGAAAAATATAACGATAGGACATGTGTTTGATTCACTCAGTAACAGGTCATTTTGTCAGGTCTAGGAATAAATAAATACAAATGAATATTAAGTGTGTGATATTTATGATGACTTAACTTTTTATTCTTACATACTTTATATGTGCTGTAAAGATCAACTGTGTGTTCTCTGTTAATATAGACCATGAATCCTTATTGCTTGTATAATTGACAGAGCTCGACGTCTAAAAGAAAAGCAGGAAAAGGAAAGGAAGAGACGCGAGCGCATGGGGTGGGACAACGAGTATCAGTGTTATACCGATCAGGACAACCCCTTCGGAGACTCGGCTCTTACCGACACATTTGTATGGACTAAGAAACTGGCCAAGGAAGGTGTTAGGAATGTCTCTCACAACGAATTGGAGGCACTGAACAGACAGAAACAGTTGGAAAATAAAATAGAATTGGAGAAGGTTAGTTGATACTTTGAGGAATCAGAACCAATTAATACTAGGCCTTTACTGTGTGAGGAAGAAAACAGCTCGCACTCAGACAGGCAAAAAGATCATTCCCTTATTCTCAAATAACCCTTTCTTATTGTGATTGTGAAATACATAAGGATGTATGGATGTTTGTTGTTCTCTCATATTAAAACTATTTAATCAATCTTTACACAATGCTTTGTGAAAAGAATTTGATAAGGGTCATAATTTTCTTCTATGTGTAGTACCGGCGGGACCAGCACAGAGCTGATGTGTTTTATATGAACTCATGTGCCAGAACAAAGTTTAACTAATAAGCTTATATATTAACTAAGCCCTTGTTCTTATATCTCTTGACTCTAATCACGAAGTCAGGTAGTAAGGCTAGTCATGTGTGTGTTGCAGGTGAAGCAGCGCCGACTGGAGCGCGAGGCTGAGCGTGCGGCCCGCGAGGCCGAAGCGGCGGCGGCGGCCCGAGCCCGGGAGGCCGCGCAGTTCAGTAGCTGGGCGCGACACGAAGACGAGTTCCATCTGCAGCAGGCCCGGTTGCGCTCCCAGATACGGATACGAGATGGAAGAGGTAGGGATTATAATAGAAATGTTATTGTATTACTTGAAGGCATTATACATGTAGATACATAGATATATGTATCCTCTCTTTCTTGTCCCTGCCCTAGACCCACTGTATGTGAGGTCAGCACCACATCTTCTTCTCTTCTATTCTCGCCTCTCAGCCGTCATCTCGACGCCATCTTTTTTTGTTTTGTTGTCTCTCCACATTCAATTCTAACGTTCTTCTTGTGACGGCATTCATCCCTTCGCATAGCACGCCCAAATCAAATGATATGTATAATAATGATGACTATTTCCTGTCACAGCTAAACCGATAGACCTCCTCGCGTGGTACGTCAGCTCCGAACAGTGTGTCGATGCTCTCGAAATGCACGAGCCGTACACGTACCTGAACGGCCTGCACGCCCAGGATCTGGAGGACTTGCTGGAGGATATCAAGGTATTCACAATTTTCTAAGAAGTTAATGATTTTTATGTGCTATGGTATCCTTTTGTATCCGTTGAATACGAACCGATCGTGGTCGAGGAGTGTCATCAGTCTGGTCCCTCCAGGTGTACAAGGAGCTGGAGCAGGACGTGAACCAGTCGTACTGGGAGGACGTGCAGACCATCGTGACTTCGGAGCTGGCGAAGCTGCGGCGCCTGGCTCCGGGCCGGGACGGGGTGCACGCCGCCGTGGCAGAGGACGTGGCCGGCGTGTTCCGCGGGAAGAGCACGGCCGCCCTGCTGCAGCTGCAGGACTCCATTGAACACAAGATGGCCGCCAGAACTGCCGGCATCGACGTTCACTACTGGGAGAGTCTGCTCAGCCAGCTCAAAGGTATCTCATATTTTAAATTCATTAGTCTCACTGATATTTTGGCCACCGAGGCGTATTTTGTAGTTATGTACGTATCGGTAACTGACTCTGAATATATATTTGTAGTGAAGAAATATGAGAACAAATGTAACGATCCCCTTAAGGTATCAATTTTAAAAGAAGCTGTCTCATACTGAAGTATTACTAGAGGAGGTTGTTTATAGATGGATTCTAAGGATATGTTTGCAAATTGTTAAGTCTGTAATATATCTTGATATAATTTATATAAAAACCCCAATTCATTACGTGCATCTGTGAAGCCCACATGGCACGAGCTCGTCTCCGAGACCGGCACCAGAACAACCTCCGCCGCAAACTGCAGCTGCTGAAGAGAGAACAGGGAGTCGCCGCGGACGAGCAAGCGGAACACGAGGACAAACACACACAGGGAGACGGGTGAGACTGGCACCACACACACACACACACACTCGCACGCACGCACGCACGCACGCACGCACGCACGCACGCACGCACGCACGCACGC
>DVQP01000779.1:0-19468 GCA_018231745.1 Danaus eresimus | reverse complement strand
GTTGAAGTCGTTTACAAAGAGATAATTTCTACCGTCAGACTCTTTCAAGTGTTCTAACAAAAGTGACGTCACCAATTCAACCATTTACAAAGAGTTTGCAGTCAAAGATTATCAACTTAAGCACGATAATAAAAAATAAGTCGATATAGGAACCTCCTTCTCCTTCGAATTAATAATTTATATTTAAAAATACGAAAGTCTTGACGTGACATTAATTAAAGCAAGAGCGAAGTATCAAGTCCTTAATATTGCCCGGCCTTAGAAAGTTTACTTACTGGGTCGAGGTGAATTCGGAGAACAACTGAGTGACATTAAGACGAGGGCAGCGTTGCATTCGTTCATCTGATCATCCCTCTCTCCATAACCCAGTTCACAGGAGCTACTCGGACCACGCTTACGAGATCTGTTGACAATAAATCATCATCAATTATATACAAACATCACATCACAGAAACCGTTGCCTTTTGGATTTAAAATAATAATAATATTATCTATTTTCTTTTATCGTAGAATCCACAGTATAAAAGAACAAAAGGAACCGTGTAAGTATGCCTGTATATCAATATTGTTTATTAGATCTGCGCGTCGATTTAAAATCTAACGTAAACATGTTTTTATTAAACTGTCCAATGATTCAATATAGAAATCGTTATATCATATTTCCAAAGTCTGATGGCATTAAAGTAATTTGAATTTAATACAAATTATTTTACAAACTCAAATAGCTTTCGACCTCTGCTGTCTGTTATAGTCTGAATAAGCAATTACATATTTATTAAAACAGGTTTGTTGCCACCGAAATCTAGTTACAGGGCAGACAGGACGACAACCTTCAAAAGTTCATCTTTGATAGTAATAAGCTTTAAATTGATAAGAAAATATTCAAATTACAAGTAATAAGTATAAACAATTGGGTTACTCTGTTTGCATATCATTTACGCGTTACTCATTTAAAAGATAACCCACTCTTATAATTTAATTGTTATATAAATAAATTAATGATATCAAAAACAAATTGTTCTTAATTAACCTCTAATATGTAAATTACTATAATTTCACCATTTTATCATAAAACAGTAACAATATGTAATACTATGAAAAAAAATACCGTGTACTAATTACTATGTTAAATATACTTTTGTAGTCGTAGTAAACGAACAGTCATATGTAATTACGTAGTACGCTACAAATGATTCTATTCAAAATGTAATCGCTGTGTAAACAGCCAAAATTAAAGAATTTATAATATCTAGCGTTGTTTTTACAACTGTATTACGTCAACGTTATCAAGGGCGTATTTTTTTACCAGTACATAGTTTATAGTATCGTCACTTTCAATCCGATTTAAATGTCTTCTGACGTGTTTGAACTTTTGTATTATTACAATAAATGTGAAGGCTCCAGTGTCAGATAACGACCGGGGAAGACGTCCTAGAGCAACAGGCATCAGGCGGGTCGAACATTGACTCTAAGATCGGTGACCGACCGCTGCCGAATCAACGGATTCCATTCGCCAATAAATTGCCATGAAACTAGTTTCAACTTTCTTCTTTACATCATTACTAAATAGCATTCATAATCGATTCCAAGCGAATATCAACCGAGTGTGCGTTCCATCGTCGATAGTATTAAGTTGAAGTTTATTACTTTTATGATAGCAAAAAATCTTCAACCCCATATAAGGTGGTTAAACTCTGGTCACGACCTTCTGTAAGGTCGTTATCCTATCGAAAACAGGTGATTACAGGTCACCTTAACTATATTATTGTGAGCTTCCACCTATCTGATAAATGTATCTGACGCGGATAATTAAAAACACGCGCTCTTACTTGATTGTGTAAGACGCAGTTAAATTGTTTATTTCAAAATGTTTTTACTCGTTAAAACTAATATTTTATTTTTGATGTTAGGATGTTTTTAATGATAAAAAAAATTCTGGGGTTTTATAACTTAAAGCCCTACGTTTTAATAATAAATTATTGTTAAAAAAATTCAACCTGTACAAACATGATATTGTAAAATTAAGAAATCTTCAATGACATTATCGATTAATAAATATATATTTATGTACGTAGATAATAGTAGATAAAATATTTTATTATTATTAAAAACTTCATAAACGTTAAGAATGCGTAAGAATTTCTACCTTTTCTTGAAATTATTCTTTGAAATTTTGCTGACTATAAAAATAACTTCTCCCGAGATAACATTAGCGTAGGTTTTGCGCAATCTGCTTATTTGGTTGCAATAATTGAATCACGCCGGCCGGCGAACAGCGACGTAAAAATAGCAGAGACACGTAATTTCCTCTAATACTCTGACGTAATCCGCAGCGTAGAAGTTTTAACTCATCGCCATAGATTATTTACCTCGTAATTATGTAGTAATTTTATTTCTTTTAAATCTGTAACAGATGCAATGTTTCTATTCTGAATTCATAGTCTTTGGACCGTTGACATTCAAAACCGGTAAGTTCATTGACGAATTTTTTATATACATCGTCCATCGAGTACGCATTTCACAGAATATTAAACATGAAGTTTTAATTTAGATTAGTCTCTGGCAAGTCTCATGCTCCGTGTACTGTGTTGTACACGTAGCATTGAAAACGACCTTCATGTCCGTTGTCAACCGCCAGCCCGCTACCAAAGATCTACTCGCATACATTACGACTCACAATATATAATCGCATCTATTATTTATTTCAAATCATTTCCTGTTTCCTTCAGTGTTATCTATAAGAATGGTATCTCCGTTATTTTTACGTTCAATACCAATCTTATCACAATGATATCTGCATGTCGTTGTTTTGACGCGTCAACAACATTAAAACACTAATGACATTCAGAATAAAAATATAATTTCTCGAGACAAAGAAATTACGACACCTACATTGTTTAAAGGCACAAGAATTGTTATTTTTAGTGTAAATACATTTTACTGTTTATAATCATTATTCTTTATATAAATATTCAAAATAAGTTTTAAATGAATGCTGATAATAAAATTTATATATAACAATTGTGTTTAATACAGACTAGAAAAAATTTCAGTATATAGTTCCTAAATAGCCTTGTTAGTTTCGGCGTCGACATGCAAGTAGTTGATGTAGGTCGCGAAGTCATTTTTTGTTTAGTAAAAAAAGTGCGATCGTGCTAGCGTAATTCACCGTGCGCGGGCGCAGCCCCCACTCCGTACTTTGGTGAGGTCATCGCTGATCTCAAGCGTGAACTACAATTTAGACAGGTATTACGCTAATTAGAATAGATATATATTACATTTATTAATGAATTTAACGTATTTACCGGATATAAACTTCCCTTTTCAATTGTTTTAATAATATCCGGGTGAAATTTGTTTTAATTTTTTTTATTATTAAAATCTATGGACACTAATAAGAAGCTTAATAAATACATGATGAAAATTTATCACGTTTTTTTATCGCTATCGATTGATTTAAAATAAAGTTAAAAAATCCACTGTTAAATTACCGATTTCGGGGAATAATTACATACAGCGAACGGTTTTTTGTTCCCGCCGGCGGTGGAATAACCTGCAGGTAGGTCGATGTAAAGTCAGAGAACAGATTAATATTTTTAACAGTTCTTATGAATCATTTTCCTTTGTTGTGTAGTTTTCTGAAAATATGTACATATGTTTTCATCTACGTACAAGCTAATGATGTTGTGAATTCGGTTTTCGAGGTACATACGGCTACACAGTATGCAATATGCATGTTCGAACATTTTTGTAACACTTTCTCTAGGAAGGCGACATTCTTACACCTGCAAAATGAAATAACGGGCCTCACTGATGAAAGCAAACGTGCGGTGCTCAGTGTGAAAGTGCTTCGATAGTGCCACTCACTGACTCCTCTTGTTGCGCAAACGTATGCAAAATGGCACTCCGCTATATAAGTTTCTCAGACCAGTTTTAAAGTAACCTATAGAGTGAACCAGCTGCTATAACAGTGTAATAAGTTATCTTTGTTACAATTTTTCACTTGTTGGATGTTAACAATGATACAGTGGTGACAATGTGACGTAACGTGTTATTAAAGTTGGAATGCGCAGTTGCTAGCTGAAGTTAATCGCCCGTGACACTCAAATATCTAATTTGCATACAACACTGCCTCAATAATGGGAATACCATTTTTGACATTGAAAGTATATGAATAAGGTTTCTGTGATTGACAGCGTCTTATATGGTCTCGACTCTGGGCTCACATTCCAAGTCTTACAAAGCGTTAGCTTGTGTTTTATTTAGCAACTACAACCGGCGATAAGTAGCGACCTCACGCTTGCAACATCAAAATGCGGGTAGAGTTGTCGCCCCACTGGCCGACTAAACAACACTACCTGCTCGAGGACGTAGATACATAATTTACAATAGAAAACATAATTCAACGATTAACTGTTCATACAGTTACATATAATGATATAGATTACATATCTCGTATATCAATATTGCTAATATTTGTCATTTCAATGGTATTGGACTTTGCTGTATGCGGCAATTCTCTAGTGTGTTACTTTGTTCCATTTTAAAAGCAGGTCACTGTGTCATGGCGACCGCGGCTAGTGTCATGCGAACGAGGCGCCATCTTCGAATTTCATTGATTCGGCTTAAAAATAAAATTCAATGGTTTCTAATTGTAGCGTTCCCATTACACGGCATAGTGTTGAATAAGAAGTCGCTATATTGGCGGAAAATGAAACTTTAAGACTTTCACTTTGCCATGGCCCAGTCGTGGCGTGATTGCAAAAATTATTATATCAAAACTGTTCTTCAAATTCTTTATATTTTTAACATCAGGAGCATGTATTAACATATACAAAGTGTTTACTTTCTTTGTTTTCATATACGTGGTTAAGTACATATGGACTTGAAAATTATTTAAGTATTTTCTAAGAACATTAAAGTATTTCTAATTGTTTCTACTGGGTTTCACTATCAAGGTCGAGGGCAAATTGATAATAACTTACGTTAAATATATCAAAATCATAACATCTCAGTGGACGTACATTTTTGGCTTCAGATGTGAAATTTTGACCTACATAAGAGGTCTCGCCTCTCTCTGGCGTCATGATGAAAAGTGAAACTGCGATGCCAGTGAACGTCACTATTGCGTTCATTTATGCTGATTGTTCCGGTTCAATGCTATAAAATATTTTACGCAGTGCTAAATATGGCAATTTTTAAAACATGTCATACATAGAGATGTAAAGTTCGAGAAGAATTCACAAAGTAGATAAGGTTTATAACTCTTGCTGCATTGTCCGTCTCTCTCTTTGGTTCGGAGGTGTGGGGAGCGGGAGGCCAGTGCAGAATGTAGGCAAGTGTGACAAGGACACGCCCGTACTTTGCGCTAACACTTCCATCCAGATCTAGTGTGCTTGCTAAGGATTTTGCAATATCGCCCGCGCTGTTCAATTTTGTATGAAGTTTGTAAACGATTGTTTGAAACAACCTACCACAATAAGACATACGAATACATTGCCGATAGGTGCTAAATGCAGTAAATAAAAGCGAGGCCACTTCACGCATCACGTATTTGGTAAACAAATTGTAGTTTACATTGTTTTACTACTTATTTATTATCCTTTGTTGGAGAATGCAGGAAATAATGTGAACTTGTAACGCAATGAGGGAATTTCTAAAGGTCAAATTTGTAATAGATGTGGCTTTCCTCATCAAGCAAGGTGAACTGCAATTTGAAGGGAAATTTATAAAGCATTTTATAACAAAGTTGTTGGTACGTTTTGGTAGCTAGTATTGGTGCGATTACAAAACGCGTGAACGCAAACTGTTGATGAATAAATAATGCATCAACTTCCTTTGCATAGTGATTAAAATGATTAGAAAAGTATCTATGTTGTTACAATACTATTATATAGTACAAGGTAAAGGAGTGGCCATTGATTGTTTCTAGATGTGATCTACATTGATTAAAATTAAGTCATTGATTTAATATACCTCCCATTAAAATTGTTTATTGAAGCGATAACACCTTCATTGGTATGGACGGTACTAGAGGAAATAACGGTTCAAGTCCAGTCTATACTACACCATTAATTGGATTATACCTATCACCTCTAAAACTTTTAAGATATTCATTGCAATACTAAAATTTAATTCCAAAAACAATAGCATATGAAATGAGTACATACAAGTATGTTCAGTCTAATGATAACATTAAAATATTAGACAGTAGCGGTTGTTTTGATTAGTGAAAGCTTATACCCTTGCATGTGATGTGCAGGCACTTCGATGGTAGCGGAGGCTCGGCGGCGATCGCCAGCCATATCAGCAAGTCTTGCGAAGTCCGTATCTACGTCAGCGAGCCTTGCAGACTTACGAGACTCCAACAGCCTTACCTCTTCCAATCTCTTTCTCAGCTCTATCGGCACCTGTAACAAATGAGGGTATAAAAGTGAAAGTTGTCTTTGAAAGTGCCGACTAGCTCTTCGATGTCAGGTTCGTTGTTGAATGAGTGCTGACATTTAAGATATTTTCACGTAGGTTGCAGACGTCATATGTGTTATGTAAGGCACTGGAACAAAATGCGGTGTGTATAGGAGATCAATATGGCGACCTTCGTCGGTCCGCGGTGAATATGACGTCATGGCCTAGAATAGTTTTAAGTGTATCGACTTGCATTCCGTGTCATTGACATTAAATTCCAAATTTTTTTCGGTGCTTAAAAGAATTTCGTTGCATTGGTATGCCATGAATTCAACAATGACAACTGATAAAAGTCGATATGTCACTAGAATGTTTTTAACTACATGTCTAAGCGAGAATAACAGGACATTGAAAGTATTTTTATGAGACCTATTACTTACATAAGATTGATTATGTACAATGTGATGGTTAACTAGTTCAGAGACTTCCGTTTCCATCAAGCGTCAGCGAGAACGAGTCTTACGTTTCAATACAATAATTATTTTAATCTGCTAGTTGACTTCTACTATTACTTCTACATAGTTCATTACGAATGTTATTATTTGTATGACGATATCACTCTTTACTAACTATTTAAATTTATATATTAAAAAAAAAACATTTAAACAGTAAGTATTTAATTCGGTAATTAGACTAAATAGCGTTTGGTCTAAATGTGACGAATTAGTCTAATTTCAATAATGTTTAACCTCGATTATCTAGCTCGTTGAGTAACGAATTTAAGATCTGAAGCTTAGTAAATAATATGACTGTAGTATAGAAGTATTTGGAGGACGGTCCGGGCCGAGGCTGGCGGTGAACGTGAGGCGTGAGTTCCAAAGCAGCGATTGCATCGCAGACTTTCACTTTTTGATTATTTGGTGTCCGCGGACGTGGCGGACTCAGAGCCACGTTGGTACCGGAACAATGAAAGTTTATTTAATGAGAAAATATTATGTATGAACAGCGTTCTTAATACACCTTACTATTGCTCTTTGTTTAATTTAACGTCTGCGATTTTTTAAATAACATCTCCCTAATTAAATCCGATTAAGATAAACGTTGACATGAGTGACTTTCTAATTTGGTTTCAGAATTCAGAGGTTCGTTTGTGACTTAATCTATAGCCTATTGTTATGGCCACGATATTGCAAGTCACTAATTATGAATTACAACTTAACTGGAACAGATCAATGCCAATCATTTGAAGCGGTGAGCGTGTGCCGGCTAAGATGCAGTTCCTCTAACAGACTCCCACTACACAGTACACCCCTCCCCCGTCAAGGCAACACAACGTTATGTAAAAAGTGACAACTATTGCACAATTGCTCGATCCGATGGCGAAACTTGGCCGCCTATAAATGCCAGTGAAAGTCACCAAGTGACTTTGACATGCTAACTGATAACACTCCGTTATTACTACGATAGAAACTTAATTTCTTTAACATGTAAGGTAGTTTGTTTTGATGATATTAATAGTACAGATTATGTTTCTTCAATTATTTTACTCATATATAAAATAAAAGATATAGGTAGATTTTATAATAAATTGAACGGTTTTAATCATATTCATAACTGTTTGCGATTGTTGTTTTTTTTTATAAATTATAGGTATGTTGCTTCAGTAACCACTCTACTTTATTTATCTCTAATTATGACACAAACGTTTGCGCACACGCACGCGTTGTTTACTTGAACATAAGTAATCGCAGTGAAGCATTACGCTGGTCTCTCTTGGAATCTGTATTTCGAAAGCTCGATCGACTCTATTATAGGACGTTGCCACATCATGAAACTGATAAATTATTTGCAACTTTAATTCTATTTAAAATCGACGATGACTTTAATTTTTATAACAAGGAAATTAATGTAATATAAAAATTATAGTTACTTTAACCGTCCGAATGTATAGTCATATTGTATTGGCAGCGAAAGTTATCACATAGCGAGCATACAAGTGGCATTGACTGCAAAATACGAATCATTGGTTGTGTGACGCTATGCCGTGCCTACCGACAACGACGCGGCGCACGTTTACGTACGCGATTATTTATTGCTATGCACTCAAATATTTTATAACATTTTAGAATCTGTATTAACATTGAGCTATTTTCATATTATCTTGATGTTTAGAATATGCTGAGCATTCGAGGCAATAATATGTATGAATTATTTATATTACCGTTTTATAGCTATCGTAAATATACATGAGGTTCAATGGCACTTGACACCTTCATTGTTACAACGAAAGTAAACGTTTACAGAACGTCTGATAGATATCAGTCAGTTTTAAAAACGCGGTGAGTTTGTTTGAATGAGACTAGAGCGCTCAAGTTAATGCAAACCATAACATTCTAAATCAATGGCATTATAATGCTCAGGAATGTATTGCTTTGTGGTCGACAAAACAATAGAGTCAACACTGGGACGACCGATAAAGTTGCAACATTGCAATGTCTCTAGATATGTAGGTATCTGAACGATAAAAATATTATTTTACAACGCACTAAATATAACCATTTGAATTATATTTATTTAAACTTGAGAGTAACAATGTCTTTATGGACTGATAAATGAGATCTGTGAAGAAAAACGTCCGTGATAAACATCATATCTTTAAGTTGAGCTTGTGTTTATTTTGTGATCGACGACAATAGGTTTTAGTCGAGGTTGATTCTCTAAATATTCAGTGAGCCTGCAGTTGGAGTCACGTTGTCAAGCATGCATAAGCAATTCGTTGGTTGTAGGCGATCGTGCGCCATTAAATAGGTCAATAGCTTTACCATCGGCTCATAAATAAAACCTCAACTTTTATATTGAACTATTGTTATACCGCGAAAAAATCAATCCTTACAGATAAAGTCTTTATCTTTATTTCTTAAGACACAATTATAAAAGAACTATCTCTTACAGAACTGGAAGAATAAACATTTCGGGGTTCAAATAATATTTTTTTTGAAGACTAATTATAGACTAGTTATAGCTGTTGGTTGTCGAACTGTTCACAAAACTAAACAGAACTCCAGATCTATGAATAGGATTAACATTTTGAAATGATGGAGGCGTGGCACTTTCATAGTATATACCTTCATCCATCACAAGTCAACCTTGCGAGTCAATTTATTCACTTAGCTGTTTCATAATTCAGTAGCTTCTAAAGGTATACAAAAAAACAATTATTTAAAAGAGTATATAATTATTCTAGTATCCTTAATACTATTTGAAGAAAAATTGGTAGAAACTATAATGCGTGAATGTGCTATGTTGAAGTCCTAATAAAGATTAAGGTAAGCTATTGAAATCGGATGTGTACGCTTAGTCCGAGCAATCGATTGGCACGAAGCGGACGGCCTTGTATCATTAGTGAATACAAACGGTGGTTGCAAGGCGGATACAGCCGCAGCCAGCACGCGAACCACGAACACCATCCCTTCCAACTGGAGGCACAACCTTGCGCCGAAAATCCGTGACCTACATAGCGTATGTCCAAATGCAAGCAACAGTTTTATTACGGACATTCTCCTTGTAACAATATAGAATGCTAAGAAAAGCTCCCGTGGGTATAAGTATTTTAATGAGAGTAAAAAGAAACCGTTAACTCGTTAATTTTACGGAGAAAACGCACTATTCTGGGAATTACTGGTTGTTTGGTTGCACAAATTACTTGGATGTAAAATCATGCAACGGGTGCTTTTTTTGTGGTCATATGATATCATATTTTCCTTATACGATCGTTGTGCCCTAGGCCGGGATCAGGACAAAGTTAGGTGACCTATTTGGCAACGTTGAGAGTGGGTCATGATCCCATTAGCCTAGTTTGTAGGTTACAATAATTTAAATGCATTTTTACAGCATTAATACCTTTAAAGTAATATGAGAAATAATGTGGAATCTAGTGTTAAATCTAAAAAAATACCCAAAGATAAGATAAATAGATCATAGACTAATGACAGTTGTTTTGACGAATGGTGTTTCATCGAACTACTATAAATTCATTTGACAATGTAGGTCAACTAGTGTCGTTGTCAGGAAATCATTATTGCGCTGACACTGATGATGCAAGAGCACGCTTTATTTACTACGAGGCCTAGGTTATTGGTCTAAACAATTGAAGGTTTCATTGATAGATATGACGTCATATCGCTAGTCATAGCCATTTCAGAATCGACACCAGCGCGAGTCACGTCGGAGAGAGCGCGTAGGCTGGGAGTGCCGTGATGTCACGGGCACAATTTACTGTTTTCACTGTGGGCGGCTGATGCAAGCGGCTGTACATCTTAGATAAACGTACGTAAACAAATCATATAAGGCCGATTTACAATTACGTAACTATTGAACAAGAATTCTCGCTCATTTCAACAGCACCCAAGGTTATTCTATAATCGCATTATTTACGCGACGCTTAGAAAACAGAGCATTTTACCTTGGTGTCCCAACGAGTGGTTCAGTCATTATTAGGTAGAAGGCTATGTTTTTCGGTGGTCCGGTATTGAGCACGCAGGCGTCATGACCCAATGTGACCCAAAAACGTGCCCCAACTAGTTGATAACGGATACCGGGAACCTGTTCGTCTGATATGTACGCAATATACGCAATGCTAATAGAACCGTTATCTTGCTGACCTGCAACCGTGGCTCGCTTTGTGATGTATAAAGGCGACATAACATCAGCTCCATGCCAGGTTTATATATTATTGTACGCTATAAAAACGATACATTCACTTTTTCACTGGCATTTATATTATAGTTCGATTGATTTGAGTATCTTAATTTTATAACACGAAAAACGGACCCATACTTACATGGTAGCCGCCTACAAAGCGTTCATAAACAATAGTTTAACTGTATGTCCTTTTCCGTAAATGAAAGTTAAAGATACAAACGTGTATACATGTAACATTTATTTTTATATAATATCTGTAGCATATTTCTATGTCATGCAAAAGGAAAACACAAGTGGAGGTCGGATTTCGAATGCGGGATGTGCGTTCAATATCAACGTTTCTGGGTCAGTGGGTCACCGTGCCAGAGGCCCGCGGCCCGCGCACGGCTCGTGCAACTTATAATTACATGATCTTCGCTGAAATCACTTGCATGTGCAACGTTAATCACACACACACACCTACATCGCTGTCAAATGAATCATGACCTTTGCCTTCGCCATCTAGCTACTTATTGACACTTTTTACATCAAGGCTTCAAGGTTGCGTTAATTTCAATGTATTTACTTTCGGCGGTATTTTTTTTACCGCGCCGAAGATGGCCGTCGCCTACGCAATAACGGTACGTTACTGTTATGTCAAATTCCCAAAACAAGTTATTTTGATTCGCCAACTCGTACCTTGTTGTCTCACGCCATGGTTAAATATTCAATGCTCGTATTGACGCAGGCTTACTTATGAAGCGTTTTTTTGTAATTTGCATTCCAGTTTAACTGTAACGTTAATTTATCTAGATTTAATATTCATTTAACCCAGTGTTCAGATAACAGCGGCAGTGCACGAATCATGAAACTATTTCAAGGCAAACAAAATGGGGTCATCTACAAAGGGCCTTCGCGGCATTTGTGGAATGACAATCATAGACAAAAATATCATAACCCAACTATCTCAACAATTTTGTTTGAATTTTCCATGATTTAGTATAAATGGTTTATATCTAATTTAAATTGATTTTATATATATCAAGGAATAGCTGAAGTAATAATATAAATAAGCTGTAGTAAGAAAGAATAAGTAAGGTAAAAATTAATCATCTCCTAATCATATTAATACGAATATATTGATGTTTGTTAACATTTTAAAATAGACTTTTTGATGGGAATTGTATGCTAACAGTTAACAGAATGAGACATATATTAAAACATTGTTTGTATTGTTTATAATACAGGTACTTCGGCAGGCGGATGGCTTGTGGCATGTTCATATCGTTAGAGGACGTCTATGAATTCGCAACGGTTTACCGACATCTTTAAATGGTCAATCATCATGTTTTGTAACTAAAAGTGGGTCGAATACATTATTCGAGCTATATTTTATGTGATTGGCTATCTAGAGCTTGTATGACTCGCGTACGTTGAATGTCGCTGGCCCAAAATTGTTGTGTCAAATAAATGTATAGCACTGTTGTTCGCAAGACATTGAAAGTCTCAATAGTCTTGCGACCTCTTTTTATAATCTTGGTTTCGATCGGCTTAATCAACTGACACAAATAAATTTTATTTTATTATTTTGAGCTGTAGTAAAGTTAAGAAGAACAAGCTTGCTATTTATCAATTATCAGTTTAAAACGAAGGTTAAGAAATTCTTTACTCATTATTACTTACTCAAATTCAAACTAGTTTTAAAACGAACTTGACGTTTTAAAAATCATACAAATAAAAAATAAACTAAGTTCTTATAATAACCTAATTTGTATTAGATTGTAAGTAAACGTTGAATTCAAAGAGTTATAGAACCTAATTTAAAAATAGCCGTTTCTTGATCATTGTTTCACAGGCTGAGTGCTATCAATCTCTTGACAGCCTGTTGATGAGTTGGTAACAATATTATCTTATCAACCTTGATTTATTTAGAAACAGTGTTACTAGGCGAACAGAGTTACGTAACTATATACTTGGCAGATTTGAAATATTTATATGCAGCTTGGGTATATTAAATTCATAATAAACTTGCTATATACGATTCAGTTGCATATCTTTAATTACGTGATACATTATGTAGTTGTTGGTAAAATCGTAATCTACATAATAAATGTCTTCTTTCTTAACGATAGTGGCGTCGTCATTTTCAATGTATAGTGTAAATAAATACATTGCTAGTACACGCTGAGAGTTGAAGATTTCTCTTCCCATAGTTTCTACTTAATGGTCACGTATTAACTTAAAAAAAAGTCACGTACAACAGGAAATCATTGAGATTGAAATTTGAAATCAATGTTATTACTTTACACCTCATTTTATAGTCTTAGTGACAGTCTATACAAGTAAATAGTCAACGAAACAACATCAAATAAAGTGGCATTGATCTCTGAGTTTATCAATAGAAATAAATTGTTAAAAATAAGATTTACAAACAAGTGAAATTGATATTGAACACGCTAGTTTAACACGCTAGAATTATGAGGCGTGATCAGCTTCTGTTTTAACGTAAAAAGTAAAGCAACATTGCATTTCTAATCTAAAAAATGTTTAGAACTCAATGAGTTCATATGAAGTTAGATTTGCAAAGCCAGTAAACATTGAATGCTAAACAGTTCAAAATGAATATTAAAAGAGAAAGAATCCACATCGAGCGGTAATTTAAAAAGTTCCGTAATATATGTTTAAAAGTGAATGAGGCGAAGCAATTTATAGGTGTGAGAGGCACTTTCACACTCGTAGTGACTCGGTCGTATTGTTCAGAAGACGTATCAAATAGCCAACTTAGCCTAGCGAACCGGAGGTGGACGGAAGTTTATAAAATTCTAATCAATATCAACATTACGTAACATATATTTTCGAAAATAAACAATCTGTTTTAACTGACCTACCTCAAAATTCAAAAATTTCAACGTAATCTGGCATGAAGCAATAAAATTAATAGCTTCGCACGTCCTGTGAAGTTCAGGTTGTGTCTTAGAGTTAGTGAGTACGAGTGTTCCAGTTTAAAGAGATGTAGTCGATGCTGCCGTCGCCGTGCGCCAGCGGCTAACGGTCGGAGCCGCGCACGTGAAAATAATTCTTGACGCGATTTTGTAACGAACACCGTTATGTGGTTCCGGGCCTGACGGTGACCTTATTTCGGCGCGCACACTTTATTTTTATATCTTACTGCCGTTGTTACTAAATAACGATCGGTCACTCTCGCATGAAATATTATCCCGCTCGTACAATATTAACTTTAGGGAATATAATATATATGTTATTAATTTTATAGTGGTTTTAGATAAATATTGGTAAGAATGTTAAACTGATTCCGCGTAGTGTAGTTCGCCAAGTGAAACAGTGTAAATAACGTATGACGAGTGAGTGCGCAAGCGTCGTTTTATGCCGGGGAATACCACGTCACTCTGATAATAATTATTCTCTGCAATGACGGTCAATGTAATTTCCACGTCTTTTGTAATTGAAATGTATGACTCTAAACGTATATTTATTGTAAAACTATCATTCTGTTATATGACGTAAATTCGTTACAGCTCTCACAAGTCGACAAATATGCGGGTTTATCAGACGCGCGCGTAAACAATCTGAGCAGTGAGCAATTAAATAGGATTTATGTGGTTGTCTTTATGTGTTTAGATAGCGGATTAGGTGCAAAGATCTGTTTTATTATTCGCTTAATTAACGCCAAACTGGATTTCATACCGTGACAAGTAAGTACGGACGTAATTACGAGTAAATTTAGAGTCTTACACTCCTTATCTTAAATGTTAGCGGTCGAGTGAGAGATCGTGGCGGGCGGCGCGTCATTCCGATATCAAATGTGACGTCACCGTGTTTACGCGCAAGGCCGGTACAAACCATCGCACCGCTTCCTCATACGAATCATTTAGATTCTTAGTAACGATAATTTCAGCAAAATAACATAACTACATTATTGTATTATATGAACCAGTCGGACGAGTCGATATATAATTCGCTGTAAATTTGTTGTTAGGCCGACATTAAAATGTTTCGGTCAATTGTATAATTATCACGACCTGATTAAAACAAGAAATAAAAATATATTGTGGTCAATGTAATTAGCGCGGGCGATAAGATTGCGGTGTAATGTTAGTGTGTGAGGAGCGATCGAGTCGGCCATTTTGGTTTTGCTCTTGAATAAATAAATCTTAACATTTTTAATAAATAATTAATGTGTTTTTCAGCACCATTATAACGATTCCTCTGTTAATATCTAAGATAATCGATATGTACAATTATAATAAACACAGTTCAATATATTGTTTTCGATAACAGTAAATGATTACCTCAAGTTTATTATTTTTTATGTGACGTTAAGGCGTCTGTCATACATATCGTTATGAAGATATCAAAATTCCAATTTCTGTGCGTAGCTGTAACGGTACCGTGTCCACAGTTCAGCGGCCGAATTTAGCGCGCGTCTTTTACCGCCAACCCGCTGATCAGCGTAGACGCGCGTCGAATAACATTATACAGCCGCAGACGGGCGCACTTCATGGGTACTCGAAAATACCTAAACGTATCCTTATCGACATCAGTAAAACAATAAATATTCCCATACGTTTACTTGTATTTTAAGACTGACGGGTCTATTTTAAAATCTTCGTCAATGCCCTTCATTCTACCGATAACTAATGTGACATGAAGTGAGCCTCGTGACACGTTATATTTTAAATGCCCAACGACGATTATGACGCATGGCTTAGATTCTTTGAAGTGGTTAACAAATACGTAGAACAGTACATACATAAACACGCAGATAAAAACAGAACTGGTTACAAATGGATGGCCCAGCGACGCTTATAAGTGGTTATATTTTAACGTAATAACATTGCATGTTGTAGAACTTGTATTGCGTTACGAATATATTTAGACGTTCGCAATGAAGCGGCTACTGGAATAATCGCCGGCCGGCGTGTTAAGTTGTTTTGCGCGATAGCCGGCTAATGCGTAGTGCAGCGCTGCACCGGCCAGGGAGAAGCCCGTCACGCGCTCCACGTGCATCGGGGTCAATAGCTCGATGCACGCGCATCCGCTCTCTCGTCCCACCCTCATCAGAACCTTTGTCTAATTCACAACGTTCTTGCAATGTCAACATCCTATGACAATGATTGAACACCTCATGACATTCAAACATTTAGTTTAACACTATCCGCATAGTTATGTCATTGCATTGATCATTGTATTCACGTATTTATATATATATGTTAAAGCAAGCGTTAAATTTAAGTGTGACTAGACTTAATAAATAAATCTATTTGATTTCTCAAACTAATAAAGCTGCGTTGAAGTCTTTTGTTGGATTTTTGGTGAAGCGAGATTAGATCTCAACTTTATCGGGAAACGATTTGGACAGAATTTATTTCGACTCTTTCATAGTAAATAGTAATTCGTATATAAAAGTAATTCTTACCTCTGTACCGGGCGTTAGAACTTGAACTCTCAGCTCGTCAGTCTGATGATCGTGCTCCAATACATCGGCTCGGACCTCGCGACCGTTGTACGTGAGGAAGACGCGCTGTCCAGGCCGGAGACGAACACCGGCCAGGCCACGAAAACCGGGCCCGATGAGCTCTGCGTCGCGATACTCGCGTGTTACTTTCCCACCATCGAAGCGAACGGTATAACGGGTATTAGGTGTCAGGTTGATGGAATTGTTATTTTCTGGAAAGGGTGCGGGTGTTTTAACAGCCTGGATCATACCAGAATAGTACAGTTCATCTTCCCTCAAAGCCGCAACTCGCGTCCCTATGATAGAGCGCTTGGCTAGTCGTTTGCCAGTAGACATGATGCTTTCAGTCTTTATGTACTCCGTAGTTAACACACAACACAAACTGCGAGTGTCCTCCAGTCCACTCAAAACTTTGTTCACGAATTAACTTAAATTTTCAAATTGCCCGACGTAAGCGTTTCGCGGGATAACCGTAACAAAATTTTGGGCAATCACGGAAATTCCTAGGTGACTTTGCACGCTGGTTTAGGTCCGGCTCCTCAATAGGCCGAGGTTGATCGCTGTTCTCGCGCGGAAACATAATACGAGGGCAAGGTCCTCGAAGATCGGGACAAAGGAAAACCCTTTCGCGGCTGTAAACTTTGCGCGCAAGCTAGCTGCGGACAACCTCAATAGACACCGTTCAAACGAGAACTGGCGTGCGTATAACGCGACACCGGCCGGCCGGCGAGAGGGAGCGGCGACCATGCGTCTCGCTTCTTTGTTTTGATACTCAGCTGGTCGCGTAAGTGAAAGGCAATCATTATGCTGCGCAAGTACGAAAGAGAGAGCGTATTCGGTAACATTCGGTATTCGACGGCGTTCGGAAGAGCTCGCTATTTTGAGCGGGCGGCAGCCGCCCACGGACGACATTGAGGCGCGCCGGCTCGGTTCGCACGTGGAGTGGAGTGCTAACGGGATTGCACAACGCGACTCAACTCGTCAACAGCGCGTCTAACGTCTTGCCGGTACTTGCGACTTGCTCGGCTAATACGTGACACAGTTTCTATTCGGATTTAGGGTCGATTCAAATGTCAAGCAGATGCACCCCACTTATGCAACACTATTAACGTAGCCTCATTACATCTACGCAAATTGAATAATTGGGACGCACCGTACTATAAAATCATCGTGCTCTTAAAAACATATATCGTGTCCGTTCGCACTTGTTGCTTTGATATTAAAATATTACGTATACACAGGTACATTTATTCAAGCATATTTTCGATTGAAACATAGATGTTGAGTAAGAAAAGAATGAAAGAATTAAATTTCCTACTAAACTTTAAGCTCTGAAGATTTTTATTGAGACTTGCAGGCGAGCATCTTGTACTAATTTTGTGTGAAATGTAAGGTAAAACAAAGAAAGAATACGCAATAAGTACTTTTTTCATTATCACATATAGTAATAGTTAATTTAGGTCGCTGGCTAGATAAAATACCCAGTTTCAGAGGTCACTAGCAATGTAAAAAGTAAAAATCTAGTAATGGTTTTAACCTGTAATAATAATATAATGATGTAAACAACCTTAAACATATTCGATACATGTTTAAAAATCATATATTTTTAAGTAGGTTTATGAACTCTTTAAAGTTGTATAATTGGTAAAATGGCATTGGATTTATTTGTTTCCTTTATTATTAATTATTATTTATAACTGTAAAGAGGTTTATATACATATAAATAATTACATAACTTTATATGAACCTTTATGTATTACATAAAGGACAAATACTATTTATATATTTTTAAATATCGACTTCTTTGAAAGAAGATTTAAGTATAAAAGAATTTAACAGGCTTCATTACTTAATATCCATAGTAATTACTAATTATATAATTTGGGACATTTACTATCATTACATAAACATCTATCAATCGATTAATTATTTATGTAAATTAAACAAGAAATTCAATTGTAATCATACATTATGACTTATGAGGTTAAGGAAGAAGAAGAATTAAGGAAGAAGATTAATTTACGATCATGGAGTTAATTAAGAGCGTTATTCATTTTGTTTTACTTCTATAACATTAGAAATGATAAATCCATGTTTTACGGAGTAGTTCGTGTGCACACGTGACTTCGGTCGCTTTCATAATGTTTGATGACGAAACTCGAAGTTTTTATTCCACAACGGTTGTAATATTTTAAGGAAATGTCACGTTTTTTAATTAAACATATAAATCAAACGTTTCGGATGTTGAATAAAGCACGTTTAATTTTCAGATATTACATATTTTAATTGAATTTTATTTCTCCGAATGTTCTCGCTCGCCGGTCTCAAGTGTTCAATGGTCTTTCTAAATCTTCCTTTTTGTAAAACCAACCTGTTATAACCAAATTCATAAAACGGCGGTTAAGCATTTTACACACGATTTGTAAATTATATTGTATTAATAAAAAATAATTACACTAGCCAATGGATCATTGTTTTGCTTTTAAAAACATCAATAAATATTTGAATGCAGTAAGAATTGACCTCGCTTTTTTATTGCGAATCGTGGAAAACATTTATAATTAATCTGATATAAAACTGCATTTGGTACATGAGTAACCTTTTAAAGAAACGGTCAGCTTTATTTAAGTGCACTTAAAAGCAATTAGACTAAAAACTACTTTCTTATTTTATACCCATTCAATGCTACATTTAAAATGACAGTGTAGCCGGGACCTTATATATTTATCCGAGGGGTGCATGAACGGCCAATGAACACAAAGTACTGGGAATCATATGGTCTTTGTCGATCAGCTGTTCCCGGAATGTTAAAAAAAAAACAACAACAAACCATACAGCCAAGGAACTTAAACCTGTGTCAGGTAAAGAGAAGTTTAAAAAACAATGGACCAAAAAATATTTATTCAT
>DVQP01000778.1:0-19471 GCA_018231745.1 Danaus eresimus | reverse complement strand
TCAATAGGTACAGAAAGATGCGGTTTCATTTTACAAAAATGTGCTTTAATTTTTTTTAAAAAAGCTCCTAGAATAAAAAGCCCAGATCCCATATCAGATGCCGAAAACCCAAAAAACTCAAAGCTGCTTTCAGTAGTTGACCGACTACTGAACTTTAAGTTGCAGACTTAGCTCGGCACAAACTTACATTTATTTTTAATTTTTTCTGTCCAAATAATTATTATAAAGTTAATGGTATCTAATTGTTCAATATGTGTTTACTGAAACAGCAAGCTCACTATAAATGTGACACTATAAAGTATAACATTAACAGTAGTATTATATAATATGAATTCCTCCGATGACATTTTCATAGTTTATCAGCTGTAATCGGTTGTTGGCTTTAGTGTACTACCCGATCTTGATCATATTTTTAAAACAAAAGATAACTTAGCCATCAGGATGTATGTATATATTTTGTTAAACATCCGTAATTTCTTTTACTGAAACATTTTCCATCTAAATTATGGATTTTCTTTAATGCTAAAACTTCAAATCATTTTTATTGTTCAATTTAACTCACGAGAAGGAAAGAGATTACTTTTGGTCTCTTCTTTGTAGGTAAATAAAAAGTAAATAAGGCTGTATAAAAAGAAACAAAAATGTAAAAAACAAATTTATTAAAAAAAATTCGGATTACTACGCGATTTTTTATTTATTTAAAACTACATTATCCCGACGTTTCGGTTACTTTACAGTAGCCGTGATCACGAGCAGACGAGATGTGATGTGTGCTAATGTAGTTTTAAATTAATTTTTTAGTTTCATTTAATTGTCTCGCGAAAATCTAAGATCTCATTATGTAAACCAGTACGATCTGGAAATTGCAAACAACAAATTTATTTTCACTATTTATAGTAACTCATCATTACAATGAAATATGTAATTGTAAAATATAGCTTTCAATATAGTAAATGTCGCAATACACACTAATGACGGTTATTTAAAAAAAATATATATTAATATATTTTGTAATGATGTATTTCGTTTGTCTTTTTTATTTTTTGTTATAAAAATGAAACTGTTTAGTATAATACAGTTGTCATTTAACTTGAACAGTAAGTTTTTTTTTTCATTTAATATTTCAAAATTTGTTAAGTTTAGCAGGTTTTATAAGATTTTTGAATGTAAACATCAAGTAGCGCATTGCAGCAATGACGTACACTGCGGCACAGACACCACTAAATACAATTCTTTCACATGTGCTGCTACTGATATTAATAAAATCATTGGCTTCCAATGCTATTAATATTTGATAACGTTTTCTACATCCCAAGTAGCGACCTATTAAACTTGTGTGCTCATTTTAGTGCAGCCATTTGCGTCTTCGCTTCATGCATTTACTTCTCTTTTTTTTTTGTTTACAATTCAACGTATATTCAATACATTAAAAGTTGAAAACGTATGTAAAAATATTTTTAACCAATAGATCGTTTAAAACAGGATTTTAGAAAATATTATGAAAATAATTATTCGTGTTATTTTCAATCATTGTTACAAATGAAGCTAATATTAGTTATAAATTATCATTACGAATGAATATTATTACGAATGTCTGTTCTGTGGTAAGAAAAAAAAACTACTTTGATTGATCTTCTGATGTTTCTATTCTTCATTATTATATTTGTTTTACTTACACACTTTTTGATTTCTTTTTATTTAATATGTTTCCGCTATGCGTATCTGTCGTAATTTCAAATTAAACATACTCGTAGGTGAAAGTGTATTAACAGATTATTTTTTTTAAATATGATTGATTACATTATTGCATATTATTTTTTTTTACATTTATTTTTGGTTTATTTCAAAACTCATGTCTTGAGTACGTCTGTTATGTTAATGGTTTGTCTAACTTGTATAAGGTGTTGATTCATAATTTGTATTTTTTCTTATTCTAGAATTGATCCGTAACTGTTTTAACTTATCTAATAGAATTGTGTGTACTACTAATTAAATATTTGCATAAGGTTGCTTCACCATTAACTTGACACGTACATTAAAATGATTAAATAATTTCTGTTCAGTTAAATCAAAATATCTTCTACTTTTTGCTAAGTAAAGTAAAGTCTATTTGTCAGTTTTCTGTTTGCAGTCATTTTCTCTTTGTATTTTTTTTAATTCAACCTTTTTGAAAAGATCTAACAAGAAAGATTTTCGAATGAGCAGACGTTTAGAAAAATAGAACTGTAGCTAATGAAATGAGAAAAACGCCAGAGAAGCATTCATATGGATTGTGGGGTATGAGTAAGTAGATTAATTAAGGAAGGCCAAGAAGAATACGATCCTTGGATATGTAATAACTAGACAAATGAGTCCGATGAACACCCTTCCTTACAGTTCAGACATTATCAAATAAAACCTATGTAACCTATACTCACTGCCCCAGTTCAATTCGAGAACGATTGTCAAATAAAATTCATAAAGTCGTCATCTTTTCAGTTTGATTTGAAAATTTAATCAAAAGTTAAAAACTGTAAATCAACAGTGTGCAATGCTGCTTTTTCGTATCGAAACTTCAATAATCACTCTATTTGCATTTTTCTCAAAAAGTCAGAAAAATCTATGTACATTTATTAGAAAACAAATGTTGTTTGCGAGCAAACTTCTGCATGATAAATTTATTGATGTAAAACAAAATGTAAAACTAGTGAAACAGTAAACAAGTAAAAAGGAAAAAGGCATGCCTGTAAATAAGAAGTGCCTATAACGTAGCTATTGCTTCAATCAAAGCATATTGTTTCGAATATATTTGTTTAACATATGTTTTTATAAGACAAACATATACAAACAATGGTTAATGCTAAATAACATTTTTGTTTCTAATTATTTAATAGAAGATAATGAGACATAATCGAACAAACAAAATAAAATGCTTAAATAGGCAAACCTTACATGATCGTTTATGTATATGTTTATGTTTAAACTTAAATAATAAAACATGAAAGAGACTGAATGTAATATAATACAGACCACTGCCATAACAACGTTACGAGTGTTTTACAATGCTGTAATAGTGTCAGCGGAGCGAACTAAGAAAATCACCGCAACTTTAAAATGGGTAGAATGAAGAATAGTATGTTCATTTTTAATGTATATCACGAAAAGGTATGTGACATAACACTTACACAACACTATTTTTTTTTTTATATTATGTATACTGAATTACTGAAACTGTATAATTTTTATAATTACTGCTCAATTAGTTAGTTAAAATTTTGATAGAATTTAAAATTTTATTCACATTTTAGTGTAACATAAATCTCAAAATCCATTTTATCCCCTTTATTAATCTCGTTTAAACGTGATTTCCTGTTCAATCAACTGGAATCGGTTTTACTGGATATTGGTACAAGCTACGATTTCCACTAGATATTGTACTAAAAATTGGATTGCTTGTATTACCATTAATTATAGATGTGAAGGCAAAATTTATTGAAATGGATTAATTCTTCCTCAACATAGATTTGCAATATGATTCCATATCGTTTGATCTCCCTAAACAAACTGACAAACATTATCTAGTGTAACAGAAATGGAGTCCAGACAATAGAATAGATTTAGAAAATATTACGAGTAACTGCTTCAAGCTTTTCATAAAAGTAGGACCAACTAAGCCAGGATAGCGTATTTAAAATAAAATGAGTGTAAAATTTAGTAAAATTGGTTAACTTTCGACTCTATTTTAATTAATTATAAATTTAAAAAAATCTTTATATCATTTTAATAACATAATGTTATTGTAAAAAATGCAATGATATTCATAGCAATTAATCAATAATTAATGCTATAGTTATTGCCGCATTACAAGAACAGAACATTTTACACATACACATTTTATTTTAATAATTCAAAACAGACGTATCAATAACACTGAAACAATGAAATTCAGTAATGTCTAAAATCTTTTGTTCTAAAAAGTTAATTACCGCATCCCTGGGAAACTGGCTGAGTGCCGAGAAAACTTTGAGGGGAAACTTTGAAGAAAACTTCCTTTGATATCATTATATTATTTGGGCATCCGATCAACTTTGTACAAGTGTAAGCTATTTTTCACAACTAATGATCTTGTTTTGAACGTAACCTTTTACGTGTACAAATTAATTTGACGTAGTTATAAATTTTATAGTACAATTGTACAAACGTCACGAAGGGTCTCTAAATTTAGAAACACGCGTGCTATTTCCAAGAGGAATTTAATAACGAAAATGTATCCAACCGTCTTGTTTGCCAAGACGCTGCAATAAATTACAGAGGTATTATTTCATTAATTAAATTGGCGAGCCAATCCTCGGGGCGAATGTGTATTAATTAGGCTTCAGAAACAATTTATTACACCAATTTCCCGACTAAATAGATAATTCGTGCTGCTAAAAGTTTACTTAGTTAAGAAAAGTTTATCTTAACAGTATATTTATAATGACCACTTTGAACAGTTTTGTAATGAAATGCCCTACAAATGCTTTTAAAATTTATTTATTTTTTTATTTGATATATGAACATTATTAATATCTTTGGAGAAATATACGAAAGAAATAAAAAAAAACTATTAAATATACTCTATAGTATAATTATATTTTATAATTATGTCCGATCTTATGTAGGTAGCGTCTTTTAATTTAAATATTTTTCATTAAAAAGAACATTCAGTTAGACGTCAGTTTAACGGAATAGAAAATTGGTCTGTAGAAGTAATTTCACACGTAATACTTGATGTTCAAAGGTCGGGCGATAGAGCGCGTGTGTACGGGAGCAGACGGTTCTGGCATGATATCGGCAGCTCGGGCCTTGCTGGCGTCTGTTACACGGGTACTACTTTTGGCCGACATGGTTGTTGTAAGGCAACTGCTGCTGGCTAAGGATAAGGTATTTTATTTTATGGTCGCCTTTCATATTCACTAAAGATTTATACTACAAATGCACAAGTAAATAGTTAATATAACTTCACTATATAGGATTACATTCTGATTTTCATCCCGAAGTTTTGATTGTTTTACAGAATTCCTTTAGATTAATAAACACGAAATCCACAAATATAATTTCATTTTAAAGTAGATAATATTTCTCACTATAAACCTAAACATGAACACTTAACATTATCCACTATGTTTAATATTCTCCGAACACAAACTATTCTGACTGGTTTCAAACTTCCATAAATCACCTTAAGAAGTTCCTCCACAAGTTAACTGGGAATGCATGCTGGCAGGTTGCGCGGTCGTTGGATCGCTTAGAGTCTGTGTCAAACTTTGCTGAGTTCGTTCGTGCATTCACTGAGTTTGGAGGTGGAATGGTGGAACTAGCGAGGCTGACAGCAGAAAGACGAGCAGACCTCAGGGACGAGAGAAGAAGAGCACAAGTAGCCGCTGCCAGAAACGTTCTGGAACGTTCAACACTGATGCTCCTCACGTCGTCTAAGGTATTGAACACTATTTTTGACTTACAAATCATGAAACTGTTTGTGTTAACATTTACATTTAATAACCGTCATTTTGTATAAGTTAAAACTTTTCTATAACGGATTTATTTTAATTTAGTTATGATGTTACTTTATTCAGACAGAGAGTCCTATAACGCTATTCTCAAATACAGGAGAAAAAATTAATTAACATAAAATATTATCAAGGGAAGCGGATGAACATAAATTTGTATTGAATTGTCCGGTCGGCGTGTCTTCAGTGGTGTGAATAAGGCGCTACTAAGGTGGCCTTGCCCCATCTATTATGTAGGTTCTGCGCCAGTTTGGGACCAAGCCGTTTTGTTTGTGACAACATACTTTATGGGGTGCTATTTCTCTTTTCGTTTTATAGTCAAAATAGGATTTCACTGCAACAACATGGCTTTAAATATAGCAAGCGGAAAGCGACACATAAATAACCCAGTTTACTGTTGTTGTATCCTAGAAACCTTCAATTTCCATAGAAGTTATTAGTAATACAGCTTAGGATACATTCGTAAGAAAAATATGAAGTCACAGTAATAAGACGAGTTGAAATTACTTACATTAAGCTTAAATTTTTCTTATAAATCATATTGCGTGACGTATAGACGATATTAAAAACATTTTAATGAGCATTGTTATAACAAAAAATATTTAAATATATCGGTTTTGTTAGTAAAATTGTTATTATTAATTAACATAGTAATGAAATTCATTATAACTTAGGATTACATCTGTTTGTTCAAAACTAACTTGAATATATCATGAATAGTTTTAGGTTAGTGTCATTGAATTTAAAAGTATTGCTTTTAGTAGCACCAGCCGTGGTTTGTGCAATCACTCCACTCGAGACATCTATTTGACAACACTTCCGGGAATAGTCGATACTTGTAAACGTTCTTTAAAGACCATTTTAGAATTTTATATAAAAAAATCCTTAGGTGTTTATTCAGAAAAAAAGCTCTGTCTTGATAAATCAAAATTAATTCAAACGAAGTGAGACCTAGATCTGTTTAAAAAAAATCAGCAAAATTTTTATTTATTTGCTTGTGTACAATATTTATTCATTATTAAAAACACCTCTTTAGATTTTCTCAACATTGCAGTAAAATAAACTATGTATTTTGTTTAATTATCAGGAAATAAATCAGTTGCATTGAATGAATATTAATAAAATGGATGAAACTTGGAAAGGTGATAGTAACAGACGTTATGAGAAAATATTTTATGTCGGTCTTTTAGATTTCTTTTATTCCTTTATTTTTATTAATATTTTTAATCTTAATACATAGCAAGTAAAATGCAAAGATTTTTCAGTGTTAAGAATATGGAAGTTTGTTCGTATCAACATATATATTTGATTAAAGGTTTTGAATTTTCATTAAATTTAAATTGAAAAAAAAAATTCATGAATTAGGATCTTTCTTAAATATCTCCGTATAAAGGTGTTTTAAATTTTCTACACATTTTCAACTATTAAACCGTTTTAATTAGTTTGCAGCGATCTTGTTTAGGAAAAGATAAAATAAAAATGATTTACAGTCTAGTAATATTTTAAGATGACAATTTCTAAATTTTCTTACTTATTGTTCTGGATTCGCTGCAAACATTCTAATTTATTGGAGATGTTGCAGTGTGGTCATGGAATTCTTTTTACGATGGTGTCCCAGGTTAATCCTATCCTTTATCCTCCAATAGCAGTATTTTATTATATTCAATTTCAGACATGTTTAAGACATCCGGGCAGTGCGTCAGCTAGGGAAAACCGTGATACAGTTTTCTGTCAAATGCGACGCGCGATGGACCTCATACACTACGTGGTTCGGGACGGTCTTCCGGGACACGACGACCAATCCCACGAGGTCTGTTCTATCATACGGCATAACAAAAATCGACTACATCTATCATTCATCCATTCATAAGCCAAACCACACTCACTGCTGTACAATATATCTTAATATTGTATGTTTTTATTTCGACAAAGAAAACTGGAGAATTTAGTAAATTCCCCTGAATTTTACCAAGCCAGTCTATCAGTTACTTCTCACCTTTTCCACTTCTATGAAATTCGTTACTCTCTTTTCGCTCCAAGGTCTGAATACGGCCTGCGATACTAATAGACTTAGTCTTCCTCCAAATCGTTTTATTTCCCATTAGATCTAGCTTGTAAGCTCCAAGCGTAGCACTCACAACGATTGTTTCAGTGACCTTATGAGAACTAAGGTGAGGCTGAGTCTCATTACCGCCTTATTTATGAGCAATATGTCCTCACAAAGCACATCAAAAGGTTATGCCACTCTGAATGACACTGACACATGTTTTACGTTTTCACTTCCGACCTTTTAACAGCTATATATCCAAGCTAATTAACTTTCAATATAATAGCTTTCATTTCCGATAGGGAAAAAAAATATTTAAAAACTTTCCTACATTTAATTTAATATCAGCAAAAGGATATGGATTTTGCATAAATTAAAAAAATAAAGAAATTTTTTACGTTATTAAATTTTTCTTTATATTATTGAATACAATTATTCTTCAATCCAGAGTGAACTGTATTTCTTCTATAGCAATAATAATGTCGGATGTTTACATCTATTTCAAAATAATCTCTTTTGTAACATTTAAATAAACGACATTCACTGACTCGCTTTGCCAAACAAAATTACAATGGCGTAAACTACATTAGGAAATCATAAAGAGATTCGCCTTAATAATTTATATATTTCTCAGTATAGACACTTCACTAGAAATATGAATTGTATTTTTATATCAAGACAATTTGTCTTACAAGTTAATGTTTTTTGTCTCCATTTTATATAAGCTATTATAGATAATTTTTTTCGCCCTGCATATATATGTACATATATTTAAAAAACATATAATGCGTGTTTTAATGAAAGCTGGTTATTTTCGTTCATTTATAAGCTCCTCCATAAGGGGAGATCCCGTCATTCACATGTAAATACAATATGCATACATAAACATTTTTATCGTGCAATAGTGTTGGCTTATAAAGTACAGTGCCATATGTAATTCAATATACACTTGTAACATTTACAAGGAATACTTTACTAAGTTTTTGTTTCTTTTAATTATTAATATTAAAGTAATGAATGTTCTGTATTTATTTTATGTATTCTATACAATTATGAAAAGATAAATCGAAACAACAAAACTGAATTCTAATAAAATGCCTTTTCTCAAAGAATCGAAATCGTTTATGAGTTTTTTAGTTAAACAAACTTCCTCACTTATTGAGTTTTTCCTTTATTCTGCTTGAAAAGGAAGTTTGTCTTTATTGTCTACTAACAACAAGTCGTGATCAAACGGTTTAATATTTCATATTTATCACTAGCTGAACTTTAATCATTACTCGTAAGCAAAACAAAGCAGTGCATAGTTTTCCTATAAATTATCTCATTTTAACGTGATTTTGCATTCACACAATTCACACATCACATAATTGCGCCAAGATACTTTACTTTCCGTCTAAGATAATTCTTATATATACATAAACTTTTTTAAAAATGCAATGAAAAGATAATAATTTTGTAATAAATTAATTTAAATAATCTGCCTTCTTTTTAGTCGTATGAACGTTAGAATCGCTTCTCTCTTTCATGAAACCACTACGTAAAAACTATTGCCAGACGAAAAGGTTTTGCGTAGAATATAAGGAACGTTATGAGAACATTTAAAAATATTTTTGGACACAATTCGTTTTTTTTTCATATGTCAATGTTATTGCAAAAGTATGAAAGATTTTCATGTAAGCTTTTTAATACTGAAAGAAAGATTTTCATGTAAGCTTTTTAATACTTTTTAATACTGTTATTACTTTGATAAAGAGTATGACGAAATTGATCGCAAATACTAAATATAGGGTTAGTAATATTACGTATATCTGGATTTTTAAGGGTCGCTTTTCATCTTTTTCCAACATATATACTAGTGAAATCTTATAAACAATAACAAGCAATAAACGATAATTTCAGACAAAACTATTTAACCATCTATATTTTATAAACGACTTTTTTGTATTACTAAAAACGGAACAATAAATTTAAAAGTTTGTAAATATTCCCATGTATTGTTTCTTTCTACATTAAAATTATATTAAATCTACAAACTCACGGGTTCCGTAAAAATAATGTTTTTCTTTTTTTTCAAGGCTATAAAGAGATATAAGTGGGCAAAATTTGATATTTGAAATATGGACAACAGCGTATTGTAAATGAATATCAAAGGTGTATAAATGGCTCTGTTTCTAATTCTAACTATATTAAAATGTTATGGTGTACATCATTCCTTAATTCTATTGAAATATAAAAGATATCTTTTAAAGTCCTTCCTCACAAAACCTGGGTAGTATTGTTGGAATATTTAATCAGACTGACTGAGTCAATCAAACTGAGTCAGTCAGTTTCAATATTAAATTGAATCGAAAAGTATAATTAGAAAATTTTAATTGTAAAATTTCGCCTTAATCGTTCTATTCAAAAAGGTATTACACCTTTCTTTGTTTAGATTGTTTTTTATCGTAATTTTGGAGTGTCAATTTGGGTTTTAAGCGATAATAGATAGGCTTTTGTTTTAGTTCGTTCGGCTTTACATAATTGATGTCGTGTAGGCAACTTGTGAAGTTTAGAAGTATAAATGTTGTGAATTTAGAGCATAGCGACTATCTTTTATTATTAATATAGACCATGTCCCACCAAATTTATCGATAGCACAAAAACACCGATAAGGACTACTATCGATATTTCTGTGCTACATATTTAAATTGATTCGCTGCTGCTTATAGTTTTGTATGAAATTAATACAATAAACCTATAATGGCTATGAAAGAGGAATACTTTATAATATTTTTTCATTAACGGGAGATTCAAAGTAAGTACGACGAGAAAATGTAATAATTTCCCCAAGATTTTTCCTTAAATCTGCAATATTCTTTTGAATATTATCTGTGCTATGTTTCATTTACTTCGGAACATAAACGTTTTTATTTTTCTTGTAGTTGCAACCTTTCTCGGATAGTCAAGAACAGGTACAAAATAAAGCAAATATAGCCGAGTGCCTTCTTCTTATTTCTATCACTTTTTTTATATATTATTTATAAAATGCATTCAAATAAAAATTTATATAGAGCGCATAGGCTATTTCGAATATATTATATTCTTTCTCATACATTTTATATTTTGTACAAAATAATAAGAATACTAATACAATACTAATAATATTGGTATGAGAATGAATTAAATTGTTATATTAATTGAGTGAATTACTCAAACATCTGTACCAAGAATAGCTTTTGTTAAAATAATTTTATTTCAGTTCAAAGTACAACCTTTTGTTTTATCATCACAAATCTGTTAGAACACGCAACCAGTGCCTGGGGCAATGTAGTTATGCTTACTTTGTTAATATATACTAAGTAAAATTTTATATAGTGTAATTAAGCTATAGCAGTCTTAATGAGCTTCTGCGTTCAACACAACACACCTTTTAACTATGCATATAGAACACAGTATTTTTTTAATATTATACTTATGTTTATATCTAAATATAATAATTACTAACAAGAGTTTTAGCACTTAATCCCCGCTTATAAATATAAATGTTATTATGTTGTGTCTGTAATTTATTTTGCCTGTAAAAAGAAAACCTCATCCTCATCATACACACAACTGTTCTGTGTCTGGTAAGCGTTTCAAATAACATTTTCATAGAATTTGCTTTACATTTGACATTTTAATAATTAAATAGAACAATATTTTAATTACTCTAACATAAATTAGTTGTACTACATTTTTGATAAGTATTTTTCTTGTATATTGTAAAAAATAGCAAAATATAATGATGTACAGGCTTCACAATGGGAAGCAGGAACAGCGTTAGGGGCACTTCGTGGTCTTTCAACACAAGTAAGAGCTGCTAGAGCTCGGGGCGGTGCAGATGGAGGTAGAAGAAGAGCGCTGGCAGCAACCCTCAGAGCCCTAGTTGAAAGAACGCATGACTTCACCGACTCCGCCTACACGTCGCACGAGCATAGACAGAGAATATTAGCCCTAGCTGAGAGGATAGCTTACGAACTGGAAAGACTAGTCGCCGTCGCTGTATCATTAGTGAGGGTTTTCCAATTCAGTTTGTATAAGTGAAAGAGCTTCATTTTGTTGCTGATATAGTTGCCTTAAGATCCAAAATATTTCTTATTATTAAGTCGATTAGATTTAAAATTATTTGCAGGAAGAACAAGCCGGTAGTGGTAGTGGAGCGGCATTAGAAAGTGCGTGTACAGGTGCAACTAGTGCTGCTTCAGAACTCGAACGAGCCCTGGTGGCTGCAGCAAGGGACCAAGCCCGAGATCTGGCTCCTCTTGCTGAAGAAGCGAGAAAACTCGCATCAGATCTAGCGCACATAGGTAATCTTCAACGCAAAATAGGTACAGTCGTATTTATATGTCTCGCGAACACTTACATGTATTGCTGTTTTGATAAATTGGCAATAGATATTTTTTACATTTAAGGCACGCTCTAACACGATACAAAAGTGTTCGCTAATCTTTATTCCAGTATTAATTTTCACGTAACGTCTAGTGCTTACTTAATTTCAGCAAGCACCTGCGGTGAGAGAGAATCAGAGAGACTGCACAATATAGCTAGCCAGTTGCACGAACAATTGGATCATATAATTGAGGCAGGTGGATTTTAAAGTACGTGTATATTATGGAAGCTCATTTTACCAAAACCTAGATTATTTACAGGTGTGCAAATTACTCAGACACATAGCGATGTCCGAAACACTTCAAGTTAGTGCTAAATTCGCGGAAATAAACCTTAGAATATATGGACCACAAGTGGTTACGGCAGCAAGGACTCTGGCTGCACATCCAAATAGTGCTGCAGCCAGAGAGAACCTTGATGTATTCGTTGACATGTGGGCGTGGCTGTTGGCTGATGCGGCTCGTCTCGCTAAAGAACTGCTTGATCTAACAGATGAGAGGCCAGACAAACAACAATATAGCAGCCTACCTAGACCTGGAGTAAGTTATCACAGCCCGGTTTACTCTTTTCATTCTATGAAAAGAAATAACCAAATTCCCCATAATTTTATGAGATAAATATCATATGATTATTTATGTACATAAATACACCAAAATCGATATTAAGAGATGTATTTTTTATTATTTATTTAGAAACATGGGACAACTAGTAAACCATTAAAAGCAGTGAAACTGGATTCCGATGAGCAGGCGAAAATAGCTAAATCTGGTTTAGAAATGAAAATGATGTCTTCGGAAATGGATGCAGAGACTGAAAAATGGCAAGGAGCTGATGAAAATAACGACATTGTGAAGAGGTAAAATCACCAAATGTATGTAGTATTTACATTGCCCTGTCTTATTTTACAACATTGCAAAATTATTTTCCTATAATCTCATATAACTGCCTTGTTTAAAAAACGTTTCCTAACCTGTATGGAAATAATATACACTTTACGTCTTAGCACGATAGCAGCTAATGTAAGCTGTAATTTCAGGGCGAAAAATATGTCTTCCATGGCCTTCGCTATGTACCAATTCACAAAAGGTGAAGGTCGACTCAACACTACACAAGACCTCTTCACACAAGCCGAATACTTCGCAGAAGAAGCGAATAGATTATATAAAATCGTTCGGCAATTTTCCTATCAGGTAAAATTAAATTAGAATACGATAAAAAAAATTCTTTGTAACACATTGTAACATATTTTATGTTCAGGTACCTGCCGGAACTATAAAGAAAGAATTACTTGAACATTTAGATAAAGTTCCAACGTACGTACAACAGCTTCAGTTCACCGTGAAGGAGCCAACTGTAGGCCGTGCGGCGACCTTTAGCAAAGTAGATAACGTCATTCAAGAAACTAAACATTTAATGAATGTCATCAGCAAAGTCGTCACTACTTGCTTCGACTGCGCAAACAAGGTGACTCTCACTACTCATTACTATTGTGTGAATAATATTACCTTTACGAACAACACCTCGCACATTTTAAAAGTATAGAGGAATTTCTAGGAAAAATAAAAATTTTAGTGCATCGGAACGTAATGTTCCTTAGGTACCTTTGCCGTGGGAGACGAGTGTGGGAGTGATAAAAAGGCACCAGAGTGTTGCACCCGTTAAGTACTTTAAAGATTATATTTCGTTCATGACTGTTAGCCTTGCGGGGGTCAAACGTGTAATTAATAATGACCAAAGATTTATTCTTGACATCTGATATATAATTGGAGCAAAAATATTGAAGCCACTGATAACAGTGCTAAAGTATATTATACAACTAACAAGAATAAATCTCTTTAGCTCTTAGTTGTTAGATTGGCATATAGAAATAGTATACTCGATTTTATGAAGTCCCATTTTGTTTAATTGTATATTTTATTAATTTATGTTTCTGTTTTCTTATCGCCTTGCTCTGGGTGGTTTTCAACACTCAGGGTCTTATACCGTTGGACAAAGCGATAAACAAAACCTCAACAAATACAGGGGGCGATTCGGTCTGTCTCAGTCTTGCACTATCAAAAACACAAATATTCATGTAACTCTGTGTGTACCTGTGTATGTAGTCACTTCAGCATGCATTGTGTAATTCTTCTTGTCAATTTGTATAGATATCGGATTTAACCTTAGAGAATATGTCTTTGTATTTTTCTGATTATAATTACAGACAGCAGTATGCTAGAAAGCTAGATAAATGTTGTCATCAATTTTACCCTAAACTAATAATGAAAATTGCAAGCCGAAACAAATACAGAGACGTCCCAGAAAGCTGAAACTTTGCCTCCGCGACGGAACAGACGGATCAGACGATTTTCCCTTCATATTATTTCTGGTCCCTTTTAAGTTACTTTTTATTTTCGTAATTTCAGTATTCCCTCTGTATGCCCGAGAGAGTTCCAATGCATTGGAAGCCAAATTTACGAAAAGCATCCACATTTAAGAGTGAAAATAGTGTATTAAATGGATAAAGTAGGTATTTGTGTGGATTTGAATTGTTGGCTTTGGCGTTTGACAAAGTTTTGAAAGCAGTAATAACAACATGAGAAATCTTATCGTCGTGGTATTTAATGGAGTTTAGTGTAGAATGTTTGATGGTGTATCAGATAGTTAATAAATGGATGTTGTTTATGTGATGTTGCAATTGATAAAATTTATTTAGTTTAGACTTTGTGTGACTAATCATTATATTTAAAGTGTATAAAATGCCTTAAAGACATTTTATAACTTTAAGCCATCTGCTAATTGTGGAATTAACTGCTAGTCATCAGCCCCTTTATTGGTGCTGTCATTGAAAATTGTATTGTTGTCAGATGTTTGCGAAACTTCCATATATTAGTTGTTCATAACAAATGAAGCGTGCATGGTGTTTATAATCATATCAATGGGTGCCGTAGCGGTGTCGTAGGCCTCGGAATTCGACTGCGGACTCCTTAATAAAACGCATTTAAGAAATCAATACTGCTAATAAGCTTAGAACTTGGCCGCATGTTGACCGATATACTTGTGGTCACACGATTAAGAGCGACTAGTACTGCAGGCAAGGTTACGACCATGGCGGAAAATTATTACTTTATAAAATACATATGTCATTATATTTATTTTAATTACTATAACACTTAAAGGATATATTAAAAAATATCATCGCAAAAGCGTATAGTGATTGAAAGAAGTGTTATAATAATTAAAATAGTGCATACTCATTGGAAAATATAGATTTTTTTTTATTAAGGACAAAGGAAGTATATTTTACAACGGAAAATATTGTTATTTTTAAATATAAATTGCACAAAATTATATTTTAAACATTGCCAGGTTACACGAAAAATATATAAAAAAATAAATTTAAGAACATATATTAAGTGATTCCAAAAACTACTAGTGGGCTCGATTACTAGCCGTTCTTAACTAAGACCACTATATGTACGTCTCCCATGAAAAACAAAAACGGCTATAAATATATCTTAACACAGCTCACATTCCGACAAAAATTTATCATCAAAATCTCTAAAGTCCAGCGTTTTATTAAAGAGCCGTAGAACCCAATTAACAACACAGGTTATAAACAAGCGTTATTAACATACACTTTGTTATGCAGTACAAATTGGACTTCACGGGTCTGTCGGCTGCGGGAGCAGGAAGAGGCAGCTCCAGGGACGAGGAGGCTGCAGGCGGCGGAGGGGGAGACGCGAAGCCCGGGGGGAGCTCTTCGGAGTCGGCCATGTGACAGTACGGCATGGGCCGGCGCGGCAAGGGCGACGCGCGCCGGACCAGAGTCAGCTTCCTCTTGTTTTAAGACAAACGTCTTGAAACTCGTCGCCGCCGCCGGCAGGACAAACGGTTGATTAAGGTGCCCATCTTTGTCTAACAAACGATTAATGAAAATGATATTATTTCATGATTGAAATATATGACTTACGAAGTTATTATGTCAATTAATTTTTGGCGTTTCGTAAAAGTAGTTAGTTAGGTAGGTATGAAATATTTTGTGAGCAAAATATAAACAATTTATGTTCGTGTAGTAATGATGCGTGAAAACAAAGATGCGAACCTTTTTTAAGGGTTTGTCCTGAGCGCCACAAAAGATTAGGTAATTACCTTGAAACAGGATACATATTAGTTAGAACGAATGTTCCGAAAAAGTGGTACATATTACTTTATCATTTATTTGTGAACTATCAAGAATTGTTTTCTTTGAAATATTATATTTAATAGTAATGGCATAGGTTGTAAAACCTTATTCTTAGCAACCGAAGTGGCGCTATATTCCGGCTAATGAGGTAATGTATTAAATAATTGCTGTTAATACGCGATTGTTTAATGGATTGCTCTTTTTATATATTACTTAAGATGGACAGTACGATATAGTTATATATTTTACAGACCACTTGCGACACACAAAAAGCGTACTCAGATTTTTCATAAGGTTTATTACAATAAACGCACTCTTGCGAACGCGACGCATTTGGCTGTGGAACTAACGTATATTAATTAACATAATATGACATAGTTTTTTATATAATAATTTACTACTAGTTTTACGCCACGTCGCATTATAACTCTAAAACTGTAATAGCTAGCCGATATACTATTAAAAGCTGCTAACCGTTATTACACTCAAGTAACGAATTATTTCTTGTTGTAAACGTATTGTGATTAATTCAAAGTAAATAAAGAGTGAAAACGTACAATAATAAATACGAGATGTTGTTACACTATATATAATGTTACTCATTGTTACATTAAATACTTAAGCATTAACACAAATTATCCTATTTCTTTTATGTTATCCTTTAATGTATAACTATCCTATAATGTATAGAAGCTTCAACCTTATGCACAATGCTCTTTCCATATTCCTGTAGAATATTCTTTTATTATGCACGTTAGCTTCTTCTTTTTGTTTCAGCTCTGTTTATAGAACAACCATACATGATTTGCTAAAAATAATTCTATGTTCAAACTACACAACTCGCGCATTTGATGTTACACTATGCTGATAATTGTTTTCATTTTAATTCCTGTGTAAATACATAGTCTGATGTGATACCTGAAATGCGAGCGATACAACGGTCGGACATTGCATGACTGTGGGCGAAAAAAGAACATAGCTGTGTGTTGCATGTGTGTTTATAATCGTTTGGATGTCGTACTTCATCTTTCAGACGGGGGGATGTTTAGTATTAAGATGGGGGAACTTGACTCTGGTGGCTGAGTGTACAGCACCCACGTGGCCCGAGAAACCTGCAGTGTTATATAGACCCGGAGGAAAAACGAACGAACGCGTGGCGCTATCACAGCACATCATACCAAATAAAAACTATTAAAAATGTCATAAACCTAAAGTAAAATGATGTATGAGGTATGTAAATAACAGTGCTGCGATAAAGTCACAAGACAAATTTCATTTCTTATTGTGTTCTGCATGTCAATGTGTATTGCGGCTGCTACGTCTTACGCAAACACCTCGCTCGGCATGTCGCGTCGTCTCCTGATAGCTGCAACTAGTTTGAATACCATACGGCAATAACATAACATATCAGGCGTTATAGATAAATACTACGATGTTACTAATATTGAAACGTTATTTAGTGTTTAAGTGAAGTATTGTTTTTTACGAATAATAGAATGTTGTTAATGACTAACTAACGTGCCTCGCTGAATAACTATCGGAATTTGTCACGCTAACATATATATGATAGTTCGCTACTTCAAAAATATTTAATATTTTCTTGTTTTTTTCTTTTTTGGTATGTAGAGTCTATTCACGGTTCGTTTAGAATAAATTAGGTGTATGAGATAAATGTGCATAAACGTCTACCTCTTAAAAAGGGATCGAGACCATTTAGTATGTATGTACAATAAATTAGGCAGCTAGAATTAAGTTGATCGCAAAACATGTGCTTCATCACTATTCTTATTCTGTTACAATGAATTTGTCTCTGGATTATGTTCTGATCTTTCGTCTCTGGTCTATATAACACTTTCTGTTCTCTTTATTTCTCTGAGTCTGTGTTTAAGTTTTATGATCTGTAAACACCAATGCCGATTGAAATTATATACTATTATAAATATAAGTGACTTAATTGCACATTGTAATAGAAATATCATTGCTTATTCAGGGGTTCGTTTAAAAAAACAGTCCGTAATAATTTTATAATTGTTAATATATATAATAATTAGGTAATATAAATAAAAGTATTTGATTAATTTAATAAAGAGCTTGATCAAGCTTTATGTAAGAGTTGTGAATCGAACTTGCGGCCACGAGTAGATATTATAATATAATAATAATCTAAATATCTATAAATTATGATTTCATGAATAGTTACAGATATAAATATATTGAACCCTATATTTCAGTAAATAGGTTTATTAAATATAGAGGTTTTTTATTGTTCAAAATCGTTATTGAAACAAATTTGAAAAGTAATGAATCGGTAATGATACACCCAATTGTTTCAAAAGTTATTTTGTAATTTATATTATATGAATCATAAATATAACTTTAATTCATATAATTGAAGTTATATCTATAAATATATTTAAAAACATTAAATAATATTTAAAATAATAAACTATTTATATATTGGCCCGCATGTTGTTCGAAATGTTAAAAAACTTTACTAAAACGTCTTTTATCGACATAGAATAATTATTATAATTTCATATAAAGATTATTATCGAAGTAGACTGCTAGACGCTAGCATTATAATTAGGGATACTTTTGCTGCCAGCTACATGCGACACGATTCACTAGAAATATTTTAATGGCATAAGTAGAAACTATACATTTATATGCAATAGAAGCCATCGTGCCTCTTTACGTAGTACCTTATATAATAACCATAAAGGCAATAATCGCACATTTTATAACCATATTTAAAAGAAAATTATTTGAAGTTGTTAATACTGGACAATTGAAAAAGATGTCGAGTATAAATTAAGAAAGAATATTTACAATTTCACGCTATTTAATGTAATTAAATAAAGAACTATTACAATTTAAATTCTCTCGCACGACACTTAAAATTCTAAGATTGACTTTTATCGGCTACTGATTAGTATAGTAACTAGTTAAAACAGATTTGTGATATTAAAAGATACATTTGAAGATTAGTACAACGTCCTCGATTATTTCAAATTATTTATGTAGAAAAATTTGTAGGACACAAAGAGAACACCAATATTAATCGTAATATTAATATTAAACTAGTTTATATGAAGACGTAACAGAACGCGAGAATGGGCGAAAAAATAAAACGTTTAACATTTACGGTAAAATATAATCAGTCTCATTCAATTTATAATAATATAAAAAACATTATGGTTTCATTATCGATATTTTTGAATACTCACAAAATATAAATGAGACAAATCCAAATATATGAAATTTATATTAAATGTTACAATCGCACTGTTTAAGTTTAATCTGAAGATCAGTACAATAAGTAAA
>DVQP01000777.1:0-19473 GCA_018231745.1 Danaus eresimus | reverse complement strand
AAGCTTAAAAAATATAGTTATTAATATTTCAGAGATTTAAATATTCACTGTAATCGTGAAGGCTTAAATAAATATTTTATTATTTATACGTTGCTCCAGTTACACAGGGATTTTGAATTTTTTTATTATTTAATCATTAACGTGGGAGCGTACGATCACAGTCATCCTTGTATACAGATCGTTAAGCCTCAGAGACTCCTTTTTAAGTTGACTTCACGGTTAAATTTATGTCACGTCTTATTTTGCTTACTCCCTATTCCATCTTTTCAGAATTGAAGGGTACTTTACTAGTAATATAATGATTCTTTTGCTACGTCTTTGTGTGTATTTGTATTTTCATCACTCATGGAAATTAAGCTTTACAACTTAATACAATTATTTTTTCCCTCATATTTTAATAATGTTAATGTTTTAATAATGTTAATCATTTAATAATATTTGGAAAAATATCATGTGGAAAAGTTTTAAATATTGCCTTTGTGAAATTACAGATTTAGATACATTCTCATAGCTGAAATTCTAGACACAAATTTGCTTACCTTACTATTATATGAACAGATGCCAATTTTTTTTACTACTTTATATGATAAAGGAAAATGAAAACTAATTTTATTTTTACATTGTTTGATTTCTTGTTACAGAACCGGAATCACCAGCAGTCAACTATGAGGAAATAGGAAGCACACCCATCACTGAACGAACTGCTGAAGAGACTGAGGCAGCTCATGAATTATTGTCTCTCGCGCACAGCTTGCCACCTCTGCCACCAGTCCCACCCTTACCACCAGTAACACCTGTGCCGGCGTTGCCGCAGTTCCCATCACTGCCGTCTCTGCCACAGCTGCCGCAGCTACCTCCGCCACCGTCTCTTCCATCACTGCCATCAATACCACCACTGTCATCGCTGTCGGCACTGCCATCTGTTCCTCTCGTCTCTGTGCTACCACCAAATGAGCCTGTCGTCCCAATTTACACCTATACCATACATCCTACTAATATATACATAATAGCTGAAGAGTCACGAGACCCCTCATATAATAACTCTGTGCCAACAATAACACCGATTCCTTGTGGCATCGAATATACAATTGAACCTCAATTAAGCTATCTTGCTTATCAGCATGTACCGGAGGCGGTCATGCCAGTCGGTCATATATTGGTCCCTGCAGCAGAAATAATACCTAATGATAATCGACCAGAACCAAGCCGAGTTACCGATGTAGTGGAGCCACCAAGCAGGCTTCCTTGTTTAATGGAGCCGGAACCTCCTAAAATCAAACCGATTAATGCTCCAAGAGGGAAAAATGCTAAATATGATTGTAAAGAATGTGGCAAGCGGTACGCTACATCCTCAAACCTGTCACGTCATAAGCAAACACATCGCAGCCTTGATTCAGTAGCAGCGAAACGCTGCGAGGATTGTGGCAAAGTATATGTGTCAATGCCAGCACTTGCGATGCACGTTCTGACTCATAGAATGGGCCACGTTTGCGGTATATGTGGTAAACAATTTTCAAGACCCTGGCTTTTGCGTGGTCACTTACGTTCCCACACGGGAGAAAAGCCTTATGACTGTCCATATGAAGGATGCCCTAAGGCGTTTGCGGATCGATCAAATTTACGTGCACATCTGCAGACTCATACAGGTGACAAAAAATTTGAATGCTCAAAGTGTCACAAAACTTTTGCTCTAAAAAGTTACTTGGCCAAGCATGAGGAAACGGTGTGCTTTCGAGATGAGATTGCTTGTGATCCGGAGCTAATTAGATCTGCAATACCTGAAACATCGGGTATACAGTCTGACAAGCCATCAGACTACCATAATACTCCCCCTGTGAGATGTGAACAGCCTGAGACGTCTTCTAAGCAGAGAAACTCTCCATGTCTTCAGGCTCCGGTTGAAGGTGAATCTCGAAAAGACTCAGATTGTATTCGGCTTGGAACTAGAGAGATTATAGAAAAAACTATGTATACTGATTCTCAGACTGATGGTATCCAGGCTGAAACAGCAGTGAGAAGGTATGAGCCTCTACGTCCCATCGGCATACGACCTGATTTAGAACCTTTGTCACTGGAATTAGAAGATCCTCCCCAACCAGCAGTGATACGTTTTGATCCGTCTTGCGTTTTGCCCGAGCCAGAAATTATACGATACGATACAATGAGTCTGGTGCCTGTGTTCGCAGAATAAAAATATCAGAGCTGAGAAAAATTGCAACGAAAATCTTCTCTATAAACTTCTCTACATCTGTATATGGAATCCATAAAATATTGGTAAGAATTGATTACTCCGACGGCGGCGGCGTAAGAAACATGATAAGCAATAATTGTGTACCTAATAATTATATGGCTCTTTCTAATAATAATAATTTAAAATGTATTTTTGTCAATAATACATTAGTTGGCTTCGATGGATACAATTTTGTCAATTTATGACAGGAGCCCGCTATGTTTTAAAGGTATTGTAATTAATTATACGTAGTAATTTAAATATTGTACTGTTACATGACGCCAGGAGCGTTCATGTGACGATTAGGTAGTAGATACAGTGATACGTAGAGACTTAATGAAACCGTCGAGCTGTGGTACAAAGAGAGCAATAAAGTAATGTGAATAAAAGAAAAGGGTAGGCGCACGAGTAGCGTGCAATGTGTAGTAATTAGCGACCCGCTGTGGAAGGACCAAATTGTTGCCACTTTTGCCACTATCTCACTATTAATCATATATTGAATCACTGTCACCTACCGCTACCACCTTTCGACATGCAATTCTTTTAACATGCCCATAACAAGAATATACTGTAATATATTACTTAAATTTTACATAATATATTGACAAAAATAATAACATCTCGATTGTTATATATCAAAAGAAAACAGAGATGTTTTTATGGTTCAACTAAAAATCCTAAAATAGTTCTTTGAGATTATTCGTCTTGCTTAGTTATAAACCTTAAGCAATAGATTGTAGTCCATAATAGAATAAGTTTACAAAAGTAATTTGAAATTATGGAAATTGGATAGAGGTAAGAATAGTTATTACACGTTACTACTTGAATAATTTTTTGGAGAAAGTCACAATAAAGTGCCATTTTGAAAATATATTTTTATAGCAGCAAGCTTAGAGTGTCTAGTCAGTATTTGGAATAATTAAAATTGTTAATATTAAGATAGCAGTCATGAATTAAATAGTTATTATTGGTTTCTGTTTTCAAGAAAGGAACGACGAAATCCTAAGGCTTTACTTAGTTTACGTTATCCTTTTAACTTTTAAAGACAAGTTAACAGAGAGAAGGAATGAATCACGTAATTATTTTAATCTTACTTCAATATTACCCAAACTTTGTGTGTATACATTACATTTTAAATGTATACTTGTAAAAATATTTTACTCAATTTCAGAGTAAAAATTTGGTTAATAAGTAAACTCGATCTACTTATTCCTAGAACAAATTTTTAAAAATACATTTTCTAAATGATAGACAGTTTTTTAACAATTTTAAAATCTCTTTGGTAATCACATAATACAATGTTATAAAAACGTAAATATAACAAAGAATGAATGAAATATAAATAGTCAATATGAAATATAAACATAAAATTTGAGAGAACGTTAATAAAATAATTGCTTTTAAATTATATAGAAGAAAAAGAAGAAGTAACTATTGTATGCAACCTAAATTTGATATACAAAACAGCAGACGTCAAAAACTTTTACGAAAAAAGAGAACATTATTTAAAAGCGTTTCTACAATTTGATCGTAGTATTAAGGTTAATAATTTTGTATGAAGTTTACTTGTACATGATTTTTCTGGTAGTGTGTTTGGGGACATGTCAAATTATATTAAATTATAAGAAACAGCTCTAGTATGAGATTCAAGGATGCTTCTCATGTAGAAAAATAAGTACATGAGATAGGAATGTTAAAAAGAATTGTTGAAAGATATGAAAGAATTAATACCAAATGCTACGGGAAAAGAAACGTTACGTGTTATTTACCATTATTAATTTTAAGATTCTAATTAAATGTTTTAAGCTTATTTAATATTATAAAAAAGAAATATGTAATAGAGATACAGAGCGTTAGTAACCTGATTGTTTTTTGATCGAATCCAAACAAAAGGAACTGACTAGTATTTGTTGAAGATACTTTTCATATTTTTAAAGTAAACTATTATTTTTTTGATGACGTGACTCTTTGTTTTGTATTTATATTTTGTTGAAATGTTTTCACTTATACAAGTTATGTTTTTTTAAGATAAAGCTAGGCATCCTATACAAATTTTGTGTTGTTAAAATCAGTCAATTTTATTACTCTTTGTCAATTCTGGGATAAAATATTTTATAATAATTTTACTTAAGTACTGTAGAGTAGTAATTTATAAATTGTTTAAATTTAGTGTTGCCTAAATTATAAGTTTCGACATATGTCAATTTAAAAACAGTTAATTAAATGTAAAGACAACATATAATTGTAAGATAAATGTGCGGTTTCGGAACGAAGCTTGAAAAGACTGATAGCTGTGTTGTTGGTAAAAATAAGTCGCGGTGTGGAAGGTTACGTTCAGGGATAAACGAGGCAAGTTTACCACAGTTCAACAGGATTCACCGGCTCAGAAGCACTCGGCCTATTTGTGAAGTCGCTTGATACGAGTTTGTCACTCTTCGTAATAAATTCTTACTGTCAATTACAATTTTAAAATCTTAAGCATAAAATTTTCTAATAAAAAAACATAGCATTGGCATTTATACATAAAAATAAAGTAAGATTCGAGGAATTTTAATGAAAACGTTAAATACTATTTCTGGAGAAAATTCGTCTCCCTCTTTTTCAGTTAGCACTTTTGATTCAAAGGTAGGAAAACTGTGTTTACCGGCGACAGAGACGTCAAAATACTGGTGTGGGATTCTCTCTGTTGTATATTATAATATTCTACGATTAATTCCATTTTAATTAACATATCCTTTGTTCATTAAGGTTTGATACATATGATTGTAGTCATTAAAATATTCCACAATACAAGTGAATAAGTATTAATCTGTCTGCTGAATATTCAATGTTTGTCATTAATGATTTCTTTATAAATTACCAATTTATAATTTTATTACTTGACATATTAACTATAAGTTTGCCCTTTCAGCGTCACATACATGTAACTAAATTGTTACTGTCAAGTTACAAAGTTCTAAGTATAGCGAATATTACATTATATTTTAATTCTATCTCCGGGGTATCATTGTACAATGAATATAAATTTAAAAATTATAATTCTAAGGTTAACCAAAGCAATACGTTGTTTGGAACAATCTCATTTTACTGAATAATCATAGATTTGATGCTTACATAAGAATTTTGTTTTCAATAGTAGATAAGAGCGTTTAGTAATTTATATACCCAATAGAATATTTAAGATTAGAATATTTAAGAATATAATTTTTAAGAATATTTGTAAATTATTAAAAGATAATCTTTCTGTTATACCTCCACTTTTTTCGCTATGCTAAGGCTAAGCTTCTAAGCTTGATATAAAAGGAACTTGTATAATGCAAAGTAGCAAGTAGACGATTGAGTATATACTTTCTGTACCATAATGTATAAGCTTGGCATATAATTATGAATGTTACCAAATACATTTGCAACGTTTCATGTATTTTTCATATAAGTTTTTTGTGTGATGTTATTTTAAATCTAAGTAAAACGAGTGCAACTGTTGAAACAGCACCTATTTGTTTATTCTTATTCTATAAAAAGTGGAATGGCAACAAAAAATACACACCAAAGTTTGATCATTATAAATAAAAATTAAATTATTAGACCTTTTTACATTGCACACATTTACAACGAATTTTTGCGAATTCAAATACATCATACAAGTATTTTAAAATATATTTATTATTAATTATTATAGTGACCGTTTGTCTATACAGCGGATACTAGCAGGTGAAATACAACGACATTGATCTTTAATAATAATTAATTAACAATTATATAGAAACGTAAATCAAGGAATCACCTTGTGAGTATTGTAAGGTAAATGTAACTTTTCAGTCTCTTAAATACAATAAATTTCATCGTATATCCAAAGTTATCAGACTATTAAATAGTGACCTATTTGTAATTAATTATAAATAAAAAAAAATAACCGTTGTACAACGATAACGTTTTTCGTCTTTGCTCTAGATGTTATTATGTTCCAGGTAATCATGTGATGTAAGCCTGTTAGATATAAGCTATGGTTAATATTATTTACACATTTATAGAAATTAGTATAGATATATTTAAGTACATTAACTAGTCATACCTATGTCACATATACTTAGATATAAGATGTTAATGACGTCAATATCTCTACACGAGCAACATATAAGATATGCAAATGTAGTACAAGCAAGCGTTCTCATAGTATTAAGTGCATAAACGTGAAAAGTGGAGATTAAAAAGCCCTGCAACAAGGACGTTATGCAGAATGCATTTAGCGATCAAAGCACATAATTTCGTCTGCAGACGAGTTTGTGCTTTTCTGTAGTTATATAAGTTTATCGCTGGAGGCGAACGGTTCAACAACAAAACGGTTCAAAGCCTCTGGTAAACCTTAAATATCTTTTACATCTATGTACATGTGTATTTAAAATGCTTCTACTGTAATTTTAAATCAATAAGGCTAAATGTGCGTTATAGGAAATTTTCTATAAACTACAAATATGTTTAGAATTAGATGTTTGATCTTCGTAATAAAATTTGTAATCCTAACTATAAACATACGTAACATCAATAAATGCAAAATGTTCTGGACACAAAAGGTAGTGGAATTTCGATCATGTACCAAGTTATTTGGGTTATAAATTGTAAACCTATCCAAGATACGAAAAAAAATGTTTGTATAGTCTTTCGCTTCATAACTCCATAAATGCTAATTAGAGAAACATCATTAAATAAATGTAGTAATCTGAATGTTTATATCATTTATAAACCCTTTTGATTTTTTTGTTTTTGTTGAAAAAACTATCATATTTATTTTGTTTAAAAAGTATGTTTCGAAAAATGTTAAGCTTCATTGTAAACAAGTATAAAATATAATACTTTTTATGTTCCTTAGACCATATGAATGTATTAGTCAGACCAGACTTTTTAAAGTCACGAATAAGCGACTTAAGGTTGATTGTTTCTGTTAAATGACGACTAATAAACGTTTAAAACAAATTTGCAAGATTCATTTCTAAGGGGTAAGTAATGATAATTATTTTTCATTGACAAGTATTTGGAAACCGACCAATTATTTCCCGACACACATAAATGTACATGACACACATATGAATGTAGCCTCATACAATCAAAGACAAAATAGTATAGTAACATGTCCTATTAATTGTTAATAAAAATGTCTTTCTTATATTGATTGTAATAAAAATGACTCTAAAGGACATAACCATGTTTTCGCGAGTGATTTGTGATGGGGAGATAAAAAGTAATTACGCATCCCAGATTGTTCGCTTTGAAATAGTTTTGTGGTTGTTGCAAAATGCAAAATTTTGCAGAAATGCGAAATTGAACCAAAACAAACTAAAGTGATAGTAAAGTTAAGTCTTCAAACGCTCTTTTATCTTGACTTGTACATGTAATTTTTTACATTCACGTCTTAATTGTAGTTGATTATTAGTATTATAAAAAAGAAATTATTTATCGGCGATAGTAATGGGTAACATACTATTTCTTTAAGACTGCAGTTTCTAACTTACACAATAGTGAATGGGACGGTCCCGGATTTTAAACTGTCTCTTCCAAACTTAATTTCTTAAGTCGTTTCAGACCGATGAATTGTAAAGAAATAGTGGGCGTATTTTAAAGTTTGAGTTTTGTCCATTCTTAGAAGTTAACCGGGGACATTCACATAGCGACTTTATGTTAAAGTTACAAAAAAATCCAAAGTAAATAAATTGTAACAAGAGAAGCAAACAAGAAAACTTGCGCATTATTTGTTAGGAAAGTGAGTCTAAATGGAAAGCATTCAGTTCTATTCAAGGCACATCTGACGCTGTATCTTTACGGTTCACTAAGGGGCCATAAAAAAGAAAGCTACTTTTGCATCCCACGCCACCCTTAATTTCGAAACATCAAATTTAAGCCTTGTACATTTTATTTAGTAAATTGCTAAAAAAGACGGATTGTGTATTCGATTTACATGAAATTTAAATCTCAAAGCTAATTGGAATCATTAATTGAATGCGTGCCTTCGCCGTCGGCGGTGCAATGTGCAATCGGCAAATACAAATATAATTTGCGACTCATAGAACGGAGGGTGACCATCACTGCAAATCATAATGGTAAAGATCAAATTTCATACTACTTATGTATTGATTGTATAAAATACTTATTATCAAGATTTCAATGGAAACGAGTTAAATGGAATCAATATAATTTTCATAATTATTGATGACATCTTGTTTTATTATAAAATAAACTTTATTATGAACAGAAAATTCTCAAAAGAAACAAGCCTACGTGTGGGTTGCCGTCAATTATAAACAGAGAGCCGTTGCGTGCGTGACTCGTAAGGTCGGCAGTATTTCCACTGGTTGATTGCTAGTAGCAAGTTAGGTCGCGGTTCGTCGCTCCAGCCCGCATCAGCTTCGTAAGTATCGCTCCAAGTTGGCAGGCAAAGTTTGTGCGGCGTGGAGCACCCGCCGCCCATCGATCGAAGTGGCAGCGCGCGCACCACCCCGCCTCCAATATATACCGAGTGTCGACGGACAGAGCGCCACAACGCAAGAGGACGCGCGCGATCGCCCGCAACGCCGCTCGCCCGGGGCGCCGCTCTTTCTCTTTTCTCTCTTTTTCTCTGTTCGTCTGTTTCTCGCTGATGCGGCCGCGCTGAGGCCGATGCGGGCGCCGCCATGCCGCGCTGCCTCATGGCCAAGAAGTGGAAGGTGGCTCCGACGACTGAGCTGGCCGACGACTCCGACGAGGAGATCGACGTGGTCGGTGAGGGGCGCGGCCGCAGCCCCGCGCCCGCTGCTACCGCGCCGGGACCTTCGCCCCGCGATCCCGAGCCCACGCTACTCTACAACGGTGAGCACTTTTACTTTCACTTTACAAATACTTTTCATTTGGCTCGTTTCAACATAAAAGACAACAGTAAAGGGTGAAACTCTATATGACCGAGGCTACAAAGAACAGTGGAGACGGTAAAGTATCAAGAGGTAATTAGTTAAAGCCAGAATCACGCCATCACATGTAATGTAGTAGCGCTGCTATTTGCGATTGCTTTTTACGCGAATTTTTATAATTATATTTTGTTGTTAATGCGCATGCGACATAATCAAATGATGCATAAACTAATTGACTAATCTGGACTATACATATCGAAAAATACTTTCGTAAAAAAATTATCCATTGCAAATAATTTACACGAATTTTTGCTTCAACAAATACCTAATAATAATTTTAATAATTCCATGACAATTTTAAAACATTCGTAAACAGAATTGTCCGCGAGTCTTCATAAAAAGTTTATGCCGTCTCCGTAAAATTAACGATATTGTATTAAAATATAATTTATCACATAACGCGGTTATAGCGCGGACATATTTTTTATGGGAAACAATTTCATTTTATGGACATTTATTAAATTGGTTATAAAAATGAAGTTAATTGTATAATTCAAAGATATGTTCCCTAGAATAACATAGAAAATGTATTATAACATTAATTTGATTCTTCATAGAAGTCGATAGGAATCCTAAATAATAAAAAAAATATATTGAAATTGTAATTAATGGGAGTATATATGCTTTTCGTGTGTTCCTTTTAAATTGTGTTTTCCAGTAATGTTACTTTGAATATTTCATTGGACTTGAACAATGAGAGCACACATGTAAAAAGACTAGTCTATATATATATATATATTATCATCAATATCCATAATATTTTAATAACGATGATTCCATTTGTATCTATAGAAAACAATAATATAAATTGAAGTTTCGGATTGATATGAAATAAATCAAATGAATCTGAGGTTCTTGTGGTATTGCAACATTTGGAAATAATGTCGACCATGCTTGAGCGTAAGAATTTCATAGAAATCTATATATATCTGCACGGAACTGTGACATAATATTCTATTCTTTCAGTTAGAAGAAAAATATTTTTTTATATACAAACTATGACAGTTAATATATTGAACGGGACAATAAGAAATAATGTAACGGAAAAAACATGCACAATACTTATTTAAAATAGAAAATTGTGGTATATATATATGGTTTTATAATGGTTTTCCGTTTTTTATTCATCGTACTTAAAGTTCAACAGATTTAGCTTAAGTAAAACGGCGAACGGTATCTGTCCCGAGATCAAGTCGATATCTTGGAGACATAAATTTTGTGGCTGTTACCCTTCGCTTCTAGTCCCACAGGAATATCAAGACAACTATATGTTGCTCCAGAACTGCTGTTACGTAGAAAAATTTAAGGCAGTAGTTTATGGTCGACTGTATCACAAACAAATAAACATTCATATCTTAATATTGTATCAATGTTTTTCTGAGCATTGACCCAAGCTATTATAAATGAAAATATGTGTGAGTATGTGTTTATGTTGAACACTGATTCACTAAAATAAGCTTTTCTACTTTTTTAACATATTTATAGACGCTTTAAATGCTTTTCATATAATATTTTATATAGATAATCATTAAGCGACCATCGTTATTATAATAAGATTTAAAGCTCACAATATTTTATAATGACAAAATCTGTGGCTAATAATAATAAAATCACTTCAAATACATGACTTAATGCAAAATCATAAGTTGGCATATTTCTTGTTAAATCGCAGTGATTTGTTAGAAAAAGAATAAATATACATACCAAATACTGAATAAAAGGTCTATCAAGTTTATTTAAGTTTTATTTGCATTTTCTTGCAAAATAAAAAAAAAATATTGTAACGTTATTTCAAATATGAACTATAATGATCATGATTTAATAAAAAATATTTTATCATATTCTACATTCTGAGTGCCGGTGGCGGAATAAACTGTGCACATTTTAATTGGAGGAAAGCCCTGGAAAACATTGAATGGAACTGTATTTAAAATAAATAACAAAGCGGCGGAAAAAACTTCTTCAAGATACTAAGACTTGTAGCAAACACATCTTCGTAAAATGTTATTCTCAAAAAAATAATTTAGTCTCTTTAATTTAAATAAGATTTTCCAGGACTCCAATTTTCTCAGAATGATTTTACATGAATATGAGAGTACAATTTGTTTCAAGATGTTAGGAATAATGGGACAAAAATATAAGGCCTTTGCCATACTCAATCGCCACTAAATTTGTTTTAAGCAAATGACACTCCTCGTTTCCATCAAAAATAAATATTTACATTTTTGAAATTATTTTATCATTATTTAACTTGATTTGATTCTAATTATAGCATATTCAAAACTTTCATTTTTTCATATAAATCGACATTGAAATAATAATCAATTTCATAAATAAGAATACAGTGTGAAATGATGCAATTGGACTAAGGACATACAGGACTTATTTATATGTAATAAAATATCGCTTAATGACAAGTTCCTAGGTCTACTTAGACAGACAAAAACATCTCTTTTACATATTTAGTGTCATTACAGGCTACAGTTGACCGAGAACGCAATTCATTCAACCTTTGATGCATCCTCAATAATTTTATAAAAGATCTTAATTTCAGGCCTTAGATTACTGTTCATGAATTTCATGCTAGAAAAATTGTATTTCTAACACAATGTAGTTATGACCGCATAACATTCCCGACGGACGTATAACGTCAATACATCCACACGTCGGAAACAATAGAAACGGGTTTATTTTTTATAAAGTAAACAAAAATATTCACAATATTTCAAACGTATATAGTTTGACAATCTTATATTGTTCACCTTCATTTCTTTACTGCATCTGAATTCAATTTACGTTCTTGGATTTTATGCGAAGAACGAAATGAAATAGTAACAAATTTCAAACGTTATATACGTTTCAAAAGAGACGACTTCAGGAAGTAGCAATACATATTTCAAAATTCAATTCATATGGGAAACCACAATCTCAAAATTTAATTTCTATTTGAACATTATAATGAAATATTGGAAATTAAACTAGCTGAATAGTATCGACACATTCTGAGTTTAAGTGTTTAAATCCTGTTTATATATAGATCGCGTAGGCGATATTACTATCCAATTATTACATTACGGTAAAAGTAATTTAGGCTTTGTGTCACAGAAGAGTGATCAAATTGGTCCGTTTGAATAAAAGCATTTCTCGAAAAAACCTTACCATGGCAGTGATATACAGCTACTTCCTTAATCTTAGAATTTGTTTTTATTTTAACGACGCTTCAACATAAGAAAAATAGTCATACTGTAACATTATTTATTTTACATATTACTAATTTGAAAAAACATTTATAGATCACTTCAATTGAATAATAAAAATCTCATAAAGAATAAAACGATCAAAAGATTTTCTATTAAACAACACCGAATGTCTGGTTAATTTTATATAATTAATTTTAACGTTTTAGTAGACGTAATTGATGCAAAATTATTAAACACCCATAGTACCCAATACCAAACTTTTTTACATTTTCAATGTTTCACACTCACAGAAAAACCCTGTTCTAAGTTTTTTCTGCGACTTTTTAAACATTTCAATCATTTTACATACAGTCGGATACGAATCAAACAAAATTAACAAATTTGTAAATTATTTCTGTAAAATTTTTTCAAATGCTTTGGAAATCTATATTATGTAGATCTTTTCTACAGAATTGCCATTAAGTCAACATAGCATTCAAATCTTTAAATCGATAAAATATATTAAAATCATGAGCCATTTTGAATTGCAATTGAATTGCCTTGCATTGAAACTCCAATGTAATTATCTTGGTAACATTGTCAAGGTTGAAGGAACATTGCACATGTGCTTCGTGAAGCGGATTTTTATGCCGTAGAGGTAGGAACGAGCGAGCAATTCCAATTGACAGGAGCTGTGACGCAAATAAAGTGGAAACGACATTTACTCTTCAGTCTTCACGCTTATATAAACTCTCATGCGTGATGTATGACTTCAGTTTTCTCAAATAGAAAATACAGCCAGAGTATTTATAATTTTCTTTTTATTCGATTGCATACATTCAGCTAAATGTATGACCCATTTCATATAACATCGTTTCGTTTATGGAGCGAGAATTTAACGTAACAAGACCGGGTGACAATTAGATTAGAAATTCTATTACGTTCTCCAAGCGACTCGTCGGTTAACCTCATTTGTTAGCGTTACCTAATAATACTTCTTACAAATGATTAAAGTATTCATAACTAAAAATAGCTCGTAAAAGACACCTGTAATGATTATATCATTCAAGACTTAGAAGTTAATTGAAAGCATGAAGGGGAAATGCATCAATATCAAGTTACACTTCTTTTAAGGGTGTCCCTACTGGGTAACGATATTAAGGAATTTAAATAAAAAGTAATACACGTACATGTTTAACATTATACTTATAGAAAGTCTTTTAAAAATAGACAATTTCATATCTTTGGTATAAGTAATATGTGTTTGCTCACAGAACAAGACTGATAATTAAATACAGTTATAAAATAATGACAACGCGGAAAGATAACAATTAAAAATATTATAATCGAAAAGAGTTTATAAAATACTTTAAAATAAATATAATAAGTAGTTTCGTAACTGTTCAGATAAGCAATCGCCCGGGCGGCGAAGCATACAACGAGGGTCACTTATTGATTTTCTGTTTCATACACCGTTTGTAGCCAATTACATACGAAGGGACGTTTTTGTTTCTAACTCACATCTCATTTTAATATGTCAATAGTGTAACGCCTTACTAACATTGAAACAACGAGCCTGAAAACGTTATATCATTTTTAACATCAATAATCTGCGATACCATAAACATGTTATATTTTATATAATAATGAAATTTCTGAAGTCATTTACGCTCCAAAGTTACACCCTCCAAGTTGAAACGTATTTCTTCAAACTTGTAAATTCTTCTCTTTACCAAGTTGCTACTAATACATATCAATCTTATGTTTCGAAGTAATATTGAAGTAAAATATATCCCACAAATCTTGGACTAAGATATCAACAGAATTTCTTTTAAAATTCCTTAGAATGATATTTTTTTTTTGTAAATGTATCTTTGGAAATTATTTCTATTAAATATTATTCGGACAGCACTTGTTCAGTTTCTACCATCAAGATTTCAACGCCTAATGGTCGTTATATTTCCACTTAATTAGAACACGATCGATTTAATTAATACAAAATAACAAATCCAAAATTATCCACTAATATAAATTGATCAAATCGTAAGATTTTTTCTTCTGATAATCATAAGACAATAAAAATGTGGTAGTCCACAACTAATGCTAACACAAATGGTGCTATTAATTTCTAACCATTTTCAGAGAAAATTCCTGGGTTTCGACACAATGCCACATTAAATCATCATTCAAAATAAAGTGCTTTAAAATACTTGGATTTTACTTAAATATACATTTCCAAAAATTACTTAAAAGTTTTTCTTTAATTAGAGAGTTTTTAAATGCTTCTAGTGAGTTTTACTAGTTTTCATATAATACAAAGTATTTTGATTTATTGATTCCTAAAAATATAATATATCATATAAGTGCTAAAAATGAATTCAGGTAAAATGTGTGCCATTAAGAGTAAAAATATAAGTTAGGTGCCTTATCGGTGACAATCTCACTTACTACCTCAGCTTAAGTTTTCCAACATTTACCTAACCCTAAGTTGAAATCGTCTAGTTATTGCTAGTTTTAGTTATACTAACGAGTACAGTTCGCACTTTAAGGGGATGAACGACAAAGCTTGAATTAGTACCGATATAACGGAATTGTTTGTAACTATTCTAAAAGAGACGTTGCTGCAATCCGTTTTAACTTAAATTGAAGACGTGACAGAAAACAAGAAGAAAACTACAAAAAGGTGAGGAATAAGTAGAAACTGATAGTTTTAAGTAGTGTTTTAAAGTATGGTTATTAAAATTATCAAAAAGTTTGTTCATAATATGCTTAAAATCTCATTAAAAGTACGTAATATCCAATGTGTTTTTACAATGCCATAGTAATTTTTCGCGGATCTGCACAATAATTAATCATAAAATGACGAAAATATTTTGAAATACGAGTATTTTCTATGGCTTACCTAAATTCTTAGAACATTGTATAACTTTAATTAAATAATTTCACAATTTAATATGTTATGAGGCAATATATTTGGTAATAATTTTCATTAGAAGATTAAAAAATTGGAATAATGGAGTGATGAAAAAATTTTATATTTAAGAAAATTTGAAAATTATATTTATACGATTATTATATTTATACCTACACAAAAATATATTTTTTATAACTATTGATATAATTAATAAAATAAATGATAAAAAGGCTACCAAAAATATCATAAATAGCCTCAAATTCACAATTTACAAGCAAACAAAACTGTTTAATAGCTAACCAAATAACATGTTTGCTCTTTGGTAAACATGGTGCATCGATCATCGTAATTGTATTTTGCTATCCTTTCTGCGCTGCGTTCATACATGTCGGAGCCATAATTATATTTCGACTTTTCATTTCATTACAATAATTACCTGTTTACGTACAGATAATATAATACAAATCTTGTCCATTAGTCATAAAAGGGCTACATTATTTATTCGTCATATAATATACACATGACCCGATAGAGAGTAAATGATTTATCGGCCCGATAAATATATTGAATGTCGAAATTACATGGCAGAGCTTTAATAGCGTCACATTTAAAATTTAAATGACATAAAGAAAGTCAAATAACACAGTCAAACATTTAATTGCCTCGACTTTGCAGTAACGAAGTTTACAACATTCCATTTTAAAATCTGTATTTGCTCAACACTAATTGTTTAGTGAATAATTTTTTGCGTACATTTGTTTACAATTAAATTTAAAGTCCTTTTATGAGTCTGTAAACATGCACACCCTATTTACAAAAGATTTCCCTTAAAAAAAATACGTCTTATAGGTATGACTATAGGGATTTCCAGTGGAAAAAGATATTTTCTTTATTTACCTTATAAGCACTTAAAGTAATTAAAGTATTGTGAATACTCACGAAAGCCTTAAATCTCGTTAATTAAGATATTGATACAAAAACCGTATCCAAATTTTTGAAATGTGCTTTTGCAAAATATTCAGGAGCGTTTAGCGTTCAACATTCTGCGGTGTTATCGAATGCCATGAGTGAGCTTCCAAATATGAGGAATTTTAACAAAAGAATACTAGCGTGATCGCTTTCTGAAAATACATCAGTAAAACAGCCAAATCATCTGATTGTTTTTTTTTTGCGCAGACAGTTTTATCAAATCTACGTAATATATAAGGAATTTGTAAATTAAAGTATTTCGACTGGCTTTTTTTCCTATAACAACTGTCAATTCAAAAAAATAGACGCGATAATTTTTCACAACAGGCGCTTCATGCTATAATCAGTTCTTTATCAAGCGAGAGAACGTCAGCTTAACTAATTAAGCTAGGTTAATAAAAGCCATTTCAATTAACACGTTTGACAGCGATGGTGCAGCAAGTTCGTTATTATATAATTTAAAACTGTCATGTTAAATGAAAGACGTGATAATAACGGTAGAGGCTGCGGCGAGCTTTATATCGAACGTCACACAAAGCAAAGCTGCTGAGAGCCTCTCAATATCCTGGGGGAGGGAACGCAAACTTTGTTCAAGTATACAATATAGTTATTATAGTTAATGGAGTTTTATATAAGGGTTCCTTCATTAAACATAACATCTATTTATTTGTATTTTGAATTTAACGTAGAATAATTGGGAGAACTGATTCCTTTAGAACTCACATCACAATAAACATCACAAAATATGTTATTTATATACAGACCAGTCTGATTTTAAGTAAAACTAAAGTCATTTTAAATATCGTACAATTGCAAATAACTCTAAGGTTAGCAAACTGATTAACTAAAATCTTTATGTTTTATGTAAAGTAAATATTATATTATTTTTTCTTATTTTCTTTTCTAAATACAATTTTTACAATTGAATAAAATTGAATAAAAGTAAGCGTAACAATTTTTATAGTAAAAACTATATAACTAGCTCAAACAAAAAAATCCTGCAAAAAGTCTACCTTGAACAAACTAATCAAAGTTTGGCGGTATATGCAAAAAAAAATTCTAATTCTCCCAATATTTACGGATAAAACTAAAGCCCAATACCTAGCAAACAAAAAATATCCTGATTGACAGATGGTTGGGAAAATAGAACTGAAATGTTTTGTCTTTTGGTATTTGTATTTCATGAACTATAGAAGAGCCGGACATAGGGTTAACGGGTTGAAAAACGAATACGCAAAAACAAGTCTGTAAAATATTTTAAACAGCCAACATACCAAACTCAAACGTTTGTTTTTGAGCCAAAAAAATATTGGCTTTAATTTTTGCTTCTTTTCATGACACGTAATTTTAACAGAGAGGAATATTTCACACAAATGTTATTAATCTCTTTTCTTCATTGAGAAGTTCGATCCCTATGACGTTTAAAGGAAACATTAAGAATTAAGACGACGCATCATCTATTAAGGAGAGTAACCTAACGGACAGATGTCAGACGCAGACAGATGTCGACGCATATCCTATGATGGTCACTTTCTGTTTTAGAAACGTGGTTAAGTTAAGAAGTAGAAAGAGTTAATAATAATACAATCCTTTTTGTTCATATAACCATTTATGTATAAAAAAGTATTGATTTCGATAACTTTCATTTATTTCTCTCGACATTAATCTACAATTTATGGAACTCATCGTCTAACCAAAAATATCTCAATTTATTTCAAACGATTATTTTTTAATGTTTAAGGAACATTGTATGTAGTTTTGAGGAATGCCAAAAACCAGGTTTCCTTTTTACCAACGGCATTTAAAAACACACTACACATTCATTTTATATTGAGTGCGATATTTAAATTAAACATAAGTTAATACAGTGTAAATTATGAGATTATTATGAAAATAAGTTTAAGAAATTTTGTAGTAGAGAAAAATTTTCATTCCCCTTTTCTCTGCTGTGTAATTTAAATGTTGATTTTCATTATTTATTTCATCGCCTCGAAGTTTATTAGTTTTATTTGATTATTTTTATTTTGTTTACTTGGGTCTAAAATAGTTAAATAATGTAAATAAACAGCATAAATTGCTATAAGTTTTTTAATATAAATTCGATAGAACATAAATAATATAGAAGTTGGTATAAACATTTTTATTGCAGAAATTGTTACATTTTTAATGTAATTGTTTATTAAACATATAGCACACATTAAAAACGAAAGCTTACAAAAATAGGCGTTATAATGAAAATGTTGAAAAGCAACGTGCACTCGTAAAAAAAACAAATTGCTTTTACATGTCTGCTTTGATAGGGGCTCCCGGCTTCGGGGATAGAAAGGTTTGCCATTTACCGTGAAAAGGATTCATTCAAAATTTTACTAGTTTTGTTTTTTGTTATTATTTCGTCTAGCCTCATTCAAAATATATATGACACTCGTTTATTTTACAGTATTTCTAGTAGCCTAATAAACCGATATTTTGACAGCTATAGTATACGGTTCGTATCATAGAGCGACTGTTATTTTTACACCTTCTGCTTTTTAGTTTGCGAAAGAAAAGTGGAATGAATGTTTTTCTTAAAGTCTGAAACATATTTTTAGAATAATTTCCTCATTAAGTTATTTATTTTTTTACCACACTTTCTTTGTATACAAAAATATTTATTTGTCGATCTACTGACTTATTGTTAAAACTTTTTAATGTTGTATTAGCCGTACAAAACTTTTCTTGCCACACTACGGAGGGGCATTAAAATTTCTCATCCGCTTTAGACAACGCTTTAAAAAACATAAACTGTAAAAAGCTTAAAGGCTTGTTTAGTTTAAATAATTATACTTTGCAAATATCTGAGTTATTTGATGTTTATTGAGAGTTTTTGAAATGTATGAGAAATAAACGGACAATAGAACAACAAGTTTAAAGTGAATTATTATTTTTATAAGAGAATTATTTATACCATATAAATAATTAAGGGAGTGTTTTAAAATTTTAAATAAAATAGACGGATAAAGAAAATTGAGTGTGTTGGGCATCAAGCCGCCGTTTAATATCCGACAGTGGTCCCTCGCCCGACTCAGCAAAAAATAATTTCGCGACCTTGTTTTCACTTCAAATACATTTTTAGAAACGCTGCTTTTTTATAAACACACCAGCATAGTACTTCTTTAGTGCAATTATATATATATATATATATATATATATGCATATATACATAAGAAAGTCGTGTTAGTTACACTATGTATAACTCAAGAACAGCTG
>DVQP01000776.1:0-19474 GCA_018231745.1 Danaus eresimus | reverse complement strand
TCAATTTGTTTTTAGACTAAATGTCACTACTTTGGAGAATTGGTTCAAAGCGTAAACTGAAACTGAATTAAGTAAGACTTTAAGTAAAAACTTATCAAACACGCCATCTATGTTTATATAAATGAATTAATATCTTATGTATAAATTTAGAAGCACGGATCATATTTTTTAATGTGAAGTATGAGACTAGACATCATAACACACGAAAATATTAATATTATTAAGATACTTAAAAATTCTAATCACACGCGAAAGTTAAGATTAGCTCATATGAGGAGGTCGGATAATTTCTAAGATTATATCGGCTCATTGTCACGACGCGATACAAAGACCTTATATTTTATGAGAGCCGGCGGCGTTAACAAATTCCTAACTTTGTTAAGATAACACGCCGCGGCTAAGCCTTCCGACTTGCGGCTCTAACTTCGCCAAATCCTGCATAATTTGCTATGTAGAATTTTGTTACGAAGTTTTAAGATAATTATACTCCTAATGTCTGTGTTTTTACTTTAAATTTAATTGTAAATAAAAAATGAATGCATTTACGTGTGTTGATCATACGTCATACCTGTTATAATTTTTTAACAAGGAATATGTTAATTAGGGGGCATAATAAATAATTAAGATTTCTTACCTTTGTAAACAGTGTTATATATTTGATGTTGATAGAGGTAAGCGTCTTGTTATTCGGTTCATAGCTGTTTCGGAATTTTGTATCTGAGGCGACGAGAAGGCTGCTTTACTTTATATTATGTGATAAATTGTTTTATCGACGAATTTTATCAATAATACCAAGAACAGATAATATTAAAAACATACTAATACTCTATTATAAGTAAAATTATATAGTATATGAAGAGAGAATTATAATTAGTAAGAAACACTTTTTGTTCTCGCTTTCAAAAATGACAATGACATTATTTTTATTTGTCAAATTTCCGATGAAATGTCATGTTACTAGAAACAATCTGTAGTCTGTGACAATAAAGCGAACTCAAAAACTCTTTATATTAAAGACTCAGACTCGAGCCATGACTTTTAGTATTTTCATTACATTTATTAAGTCTATTAATTTTTTATTCATATTACATGCCACTTTATCGAGTAGAGCAAACTTCGCTATGATTCCTCGGTGGCCTCAACTCCAAATACTCTGGAAGCGCCTCAAGGCACGAATGCCAGGCAAGACAAACCTAAATCTTATCAAGCGTCCATGTTGGTCTCTTTAATAAGCAAAACTGCACACAAGAGCCCAACTTACCTGTGGGCTGTTTACCGTACATATTGCTTCACGCTGTACGCAAACAGTTTCCTATAACTTATGAAAGCGTTATACTGGCTTACACGTGACCGATAATTGAAACCCTTGTTCTTAGCTTAATAAATTAAAATGACTTTCTTCTTTTAATTTGAAATCTGTTAGTTTGGATAAATCTTTTCAAATTATGTTAGGTTACTTTTTTACCAAATAACCGTAACAAATAATTCTTCATAAATGTTTCATGAAACCTCATTAGAGTTTAAAGCAGTCTTTTCATATTCTATAGCAGTTAAGAGAAAAACAGAAGTTTCTTTTAAAACCCATAATTGAATGTTCATTGTCCTTTAAACAGAAATGTTTTTTGTAGCTTACACCAGGAAACCTTACAAAAAGAAACCTTACATTTTAATTCAATTTTCTTATTAGTATTTATCGTTAAAAGCTACTCCTTTCGCAATATTCTTTTATTCCTTTTTCTTTAAAACTTCATTGTTATTAGGTTGCTCTGCTTAAGTGACATTGATAGAAATATATGTACTTAAAACTTATGTCAAATATTAAGAAGTTTTGCTGAATCAATAAGTTTGTTTTATAAAAAACACTGTAATTTTAAACCATAAATAATACCTTTGATAACAAAATAGAAATATGAATTAATTTAATGAACTATCTATCAAAGTGAATGCAATTATGATCAATATACAAATTCTGTCAGAACGGTTTGACAACTTGTATCAGAGGCGCTGTTTGGACGATTTGCAATTATACAAAACCGGGGATGAGTCCCTTGGGAGACTTTCATTTCATAGCAATTAGTTAGGAACAGCGGATACGTCACGAATGAAAGGATACCCCTTCCGAAAAGGTCCTATAAAATGAGATTTACTTTAAGACTGTTCGATGTTTCTGCTGTCGTATGATAGAAATATTTACTTGTTACGACACGATCAAGATCACTTTACGATTTTTATCATTAAAAACTACATTGTCGTACCGGACGTAGTAATTTAAATGTTATTAATTAAAAATATAAAAGTAGGGAACTTGTACAGGTACAAAGCGGAAATAAATTATTAAAAATAATCAAACTTTAAAATATATGCAATACAGAATAAACAAAAAAAAATCTGCAATTAAATTAATACTCGCTTCTAATTATAATGCAGATGAAACATTATAAATGTCGCGTTTGAATGTAAACGGTGCCGCCAAAGAAACATCAACTTGCTCATCTAAACCGAGTTGTCGGGGAATCTGTAACAAAACGGCCATCCAGCCAACTTCAGACAATAAACAAAGTCGAGATAAGCGCGTACCGAGTTCATTGTTCTGTCGGGATTCGAGACTGGGGAGCCGATTGCTTATGAAATAAACTTCCGCTCTCTAATGCGATTTTTAACGCCGATTGATATAGACTGTTGCTAATCTCACGGCAGGTTATTTATTATATATGTTAATATGTCAAAAAGACCTCATCTATGTGATTGTATTCATTCACTATTTGATTTCTATGATAATACTATATGCTTAAAGTTTTATGACGGGCACTTTTATCTCACAATAAATTAATCAGATATTGGTAATAGTATTATAAGAAGAGAATAAAAACTCGACGTTCAAGTATAGTGGCAACCCTGAGCGAATTAGAACATCGAAAGTTCGTTTAAGTAATGTCACTTTATCGCCCTTCCCTTTCGAGACGACTGAATAGGAGCTAGGCGTAGTTCTGCAAGTTGGAAAGGGACAAAACACAAACGATAATGTCCTATAATCACAGTTTTGTTTTCCAATCGCTGCTAACGATTATTGGCATGTTATTTGGGCGTCGTTTTGAAATTGCTTTAGTGCCCTTAGATAAGTCGTTAGGAAGTACAATAAAAATACAGAACAGTGATTAGTACACTCCAAGGTGATTTTACAAGTTTTCCGTAGCGTGTGGTGTTATCAAAAAATGCTTGGATAATTCAAAAGCTTCGGAATAAATAAAAATACAACTTCCAGACAAACGTAGAGGTGTTTCAAATATTTTACATAAATTAAAATTCAACCTTTGATTAACAAAATTTTGACGAAAAACAGTAACAATGATAATAATGAGTACTCACCACAAAGTAAATATGAGAGGTTGGATTTAAAATTGCAGATTGGCTGGCAATATGCATATCCTTCACTAGCTAGCTTAACTTATAAATATTCATATTGTTACAGGAGTTATTGATTTAAGACCTTATGTGTACCAGACTAAAAAAATCTTTCAGTGACCAATTCAATAAAAAATCAATAAAACATAAAAGTAGCAAACAGTTGATAATATTTTAATAAAACCTTTTGTTAACACTTATTTTTATTACTAATTATCGCAGATTCGTCAAAAAGTTACGAATAAATATTTGTAATATTAAGAAGAAACTTTTTTAATGTGACTAACACATAATTATATTTGTTACAAAATAAATGCATATTCATTCTACCTCTATTTCATAATACACACTGTCATCCCATTTCAAAATGTCATTAAAGCATACATAATACAAAAGGATTTTCACGAGAGCTTAGCGTTTAAATTAGTTTATTCCCCTATAGAACCACGACGAAGGGTTGCAAAATTTAAATTACAAATAAAAGTACTGAAAAATATCTACGAGTGGGTAGTGCCTCTATAACGACATCCTTTAATTAAAACGGAAAGGGTAATAAAGCGGAACAATCCTAAAACTTTGATTATCCGATAAAAATTATACTCATATTAGTTCTGAAACACGTCATACATTATGGAGGGTTTTGTAGATAGCAACACTAATCGTATTGGAAATGTCAGATGTAATCAAATAGTCATATTGATGGAAATTGGAAACGTTCTCAAGATTTTCAATATTGGGTCTATGGATCATGGGCCCCGATTTCCCAAGCATCTGTCACGGACGGAGGCACGATTCACTCATCTGTGGCAGATGTACCATATTGAAATATGCCAGCCGGTTGACCGTCTGCCGGTCACGTAATTGCCCTGAGGAATATTCTCTTCAAAGTACCTGTATTTGAGATACACGCTTCGCTGGTCAACAGCAAATATTCAATATGTATCCATGTGATATTATTGGATACTTCAAATGTCTGTAGCGCGAGTTATACGGTATTGGGACTAATAATATAAGGTACATTTAATATTTGTGAGTGTTATAAAAGGATTTGTGTGTTGTTAATAAATTATATTTATTCGTTCATATTCTTATTATTATAATTATTAGTAGGTTAGGAGTAGTAATTGTTATTCACGACCTGTCTTACAAGTTAATACATATATATGTTTTTTAATTTATTGTCGTCTGTAGTTATAAACTAGTTTGTTAATTTCGCTTGGCTCTGCTTGTGCTTGCTTGGCTTTTCTTTCTGGAGGTGAGAAACTTCTGGAATAATAAGTATCGTCGTAGGTCGCGTATTTCCTGCTACTTGGTTGATAATCGAGTTCGATATAATCACCTTCTTCTCTCCTCACTTTACTATTCTCTTGATTGGAATATCTTGGATCCTCGTATATGGTTATGGTTTGCTTTCTTCGCGCGACTACGGGGGAATGTCGTGGTAAGTCTGCCACTGGGTCGGATCTAGATTCACCATAACGATAGCCATTTCCATGTCCAGGATCATGGCTGAACCCGCCACCGTGGCGTACCCCATGGTCATCATAATACCCTGGTCTGCTGTAATCACTGTCCCACCTCGGATCCTGCTGCCAATTGGATTGATCCCAGTCTCGTCTGTTCTTCCAATCCCTATTATTCCAATCCCAGTTTCTTCGTTCTTTCCAATCCCAGTCAGGGTTGTGATGAGGTTCAGGGGCTTTGTACTCATAACGGTTACGATATTTTCCTCTGTCGTACGCTCCGTGATCGTTGCCATTTTTATTGTAGTGATGTGAGTTGTCCGCTAAATATTTATTTTCATCGTCCTGGTATCTTAAGTGTTTATCAGCGACGTCTCCATACTTATTGTGCCCTCCAGAGTTGTAATTATGTCGTAAGTTGTCTTTTTCATCGTTACGTGAACCTTGGTAATTTCTGCCGCTGTGATTATCATAACTATTAACTTTTCTATTGTATCCACTCCGATCGCCCTCGTCGTTAAAGTCGTCAAAATAAGTGCTTTTGTTTGACGACTCGTCTTTATGGTAGGAATTTTGGAAACCTTGTTTGTGATGTCCCTTCTTATGTCCAGTTTTAAAACCGTCAGTATGGTTGTCCTCTAATTTGTCTTGCTTGGTGTTATATCCCCCGTAGGCGTCTTTATCGGATGTAATTTTGGATTCATGATCTTTCGTCAAAAATTTTGAATCATCGCTCGATTTGGTATATTGATTAGAATGACTGTCTTTAATTTCAGTATCGATATGATGATTCTTCTCTTCCTTTTCTTTGGATAGTTTGATTGATTCTGAATCATCATTGTGAGCTATATCTTTAAGATGTTCTTCCAATGCTTCTTTTACCGACGACGGACAAATTTCCGTGGGAAACAGACAAAGACTAAGCAAAAGTATATAATAGCGTTGGACTTTCGGGATCATTTCATTACACTTCGAACAATCTATTGTCACTGACAACCGGTGAGAAAATAAAGAAAATTGTAGAATCAATAGTTTTATATTCGCTGTGAGTGGACTTCGCGGTGATTTGTATCACAATGACAGGAAACACAGCCGGGGACAATGGCAGAACAATGCGGAAAACTTGCCCGTGACACCATGGTCTAAAACCATGAGTACATGAGGTAGCAACCCGCCAAACAGAGTCTGCGATAAACTAACTAATCAAGTGCTAATTTAATATCCAACCATTTTTATTATATAATAACTAATATTATCGAAAAAAATATTGTGATTTTGCGTGTCTCATATTTTAGCAAAAAAAACGCGAAGAAAGTGCCGTGGATTCTTGTGAACTTTCATTGTATATCATTCTCTAGTCCTTTCATTATTCTAAACGCAAGCAGGATCTCTTTGAACTGAAACAAAAATAATCTTAAATAAATATCCTTAAATCAGGATTTATCAATATGTATTGACATAAACTTTTAACCAATCATTTCTAAGGTAGAAATATTATAAGATATTTCTTATAAGACATATTTAATAGACAGCAAGTAATGTATGTATGTATAGCAGTTTACCGTTACTTTTTTATCTGCATTTACTCAGCTATTTTATATAAAGAGAACTCATTACACAGAAATTTATTGAAAATATTTTATATATACCATATACATCTCTTTTTGTAGAAACCTGAATTTTTTTAATATAAATATGTAGTAAATAATGATTTTTTTTAAATTCTTAAATAAATGAATAACTTTGTCAAATCTATACTTATGACAGTTGCAACTGTGTGTGAGATACACACACACACACAAATAAAAAAAATGGCGGAATAGGTAAAAATAAAGTCGTTGATAGTATTCTAACTTCATTTATTACAGATAAAAAATATTTATGAAAAATACTATTTTCACCACACATCCTGAACCTCGGTTTAAGCTAAAGTTATTTTGTAGGTAACATTATCTTAGAACTGTATTTAACTTTTATATAAAACAACTGAAATAAATACTTACAGAACTTAAACGAATAAAATGCTTTCACAATAAAACAGGAAGTTATCTTTAAAAATCAATTCTTTACACAGAAGACAAAATTATCTGCGTACAGATTTAGTTTGGATGTACAAATTGTGCTTGACCTTAGTTTGAAATATAGAGCCAAGGAATTAAAAAAAAAAGTTATTAAGCAACATGTGACATGAAAAATATTTTTTACAAATGTATAATGTATTATTTCTCGATTCCGTTTACATTAACATTCAATATGTTTATTCTATTCTTCAATTCCTCCACAAGTTTGTCTCTTGGCACCTCGTCTTCCTCTCTAGTGGCTATGTTTCTTATTTTAACCAGTCCTCGTTTTAACTCCGACTCCCCCAGTATCACAGCCAGCGGGATACCATTCTCTTCGCAGTGTTGCAATTGGTTTAGCATTTTAGGATTCTTCTTATAAGGTTGCTCGGCCTGGATATGAAACAAAGGTTACAGATTATGTATTATTTTTATCTTTAGTTTATATTTTAGTGCATAGTATATATGATTATTATCATTGATGATGTCCACAATACAATTGCATACTAAAATTATTTGTTAGTAACTTCCTTCTCTAACTACATATATTCAATATGTTGATTAGTCGTCAGCGACATCTATCGTCTGTTTCCAGTAACTACAAACCAAATACAACTGTTAAGACTTTCGCGATTATTCATTTAAATGAAACCAATATTATTCGGAGTACTACGTAATTTTTTTATTATTTTTAAAAACTACATACTCAAGACGTTTCGACGTAAAAAATATATATTTGATAAGAATATTGTAAATGTTTTCATATATAACCTTAATGCCAGCATCCCATAACTCATTGCATATCCTCATTCTCGTGGTGAGGAAGTCTTTCTGTGCGGATGCTACATACACATCTACCTCCGAGGGGCGCACGCTCAGCTCCCCGGCCGCCAGGCGCGCCTCCAGCACCGAGAACACGCGCTCTACACCCACACTGATGCCCACACATGGAACCTGAAACAATATTCAATTTATAATAAATAGAATAGCATTCAATTTAGTAAAACTATAAGTATGGAATCTAGCTAAGTACATGAAAAATTTTAATAATCTCTGTTCTGTGATCATTTAAAGTATATTTAAAGTAATTTAATGTTATATGTATGTAACAGTTACCTGTTTATTTTTGGTGTCAAACATGCCAACAAGGTTATCATATCTGCCCCCGCCAGCTATTGAGCCCACACTTTGTTCTTCACCACCGATCTTGATCGGTTCTGAAACAGAATTTGTTTATATCAAGGTCACCAAAATGCTACTTCTATTAAAGCTCATCTTAAATAATAATATATAAAGCTTAAATTTCATTTATTGATATGATAATGAAATATAGTTTTAATGAAATTTTAGATTTATATATAACATATGACCTATGTGTTATTAAAATATTCCCAGGAGGACTAAAGTTATTTACTATATTTTGTATTCAGTCCTTAGAGATTTTCGCTGAAGGCGTCACCAATTGGCAACTTAATAATTTTTTAAGCACTCATTATAATATATTTGAAGTTTTGCTTAAGTGATTAATACATTAGCGTTACTAAAGAAGATTTATTACTGATAAGTATAACTCACCGGTCAATACAGCTTCATATATGATGCCAGTGTAGTAATCCAAACCTCTGGCGAGACTCAGATCGAATAGCACCTTATCCTTAATGCCATAGAGTTCACAATATTCTAGCAGCAATTTTATCCCTTGCAAACCATCCACAGCGCTTTTAGACTTCGATAGCTTGTCGTCTTGAAGCAATCTATCCACAAGTTCCGTACTTCCGTTCAACCTGACGTACTCCCCGATGCGATCAGCTGCTTCCGGTGTAACGCCTTTCTCACTGATCATTTCCGCACGCACCTCTACCCATGGTGACTGAAATATCAAGCATCCTCTTTAGTACACATCAAGTAATTCTTATGTTTGAAAAAATAAATGTATTTGGTTTTAACTGCATTTCATAGGTATTTATTATTACAAGCTGTTATGTATCAAAGGCTCTGACAGTCTATATGTAGTGTATAGAAACCTGCAAATGATACCCTATATATAGTAACCCGGACAAAACAAATAAAATGTCATTCAAACTCAAAAATAAAACCTCTATAATATTTAATCACATGAAAAGGCTGACTATGATTAATATGACAAATCTCATAGAATAATCATCAGCAGTAGAGCAAAGTGAGAAATGTTGGTAGTTTCTAATATCTGCAACCCAAAAATGCTTACAAATGTAATACAACATAGTACTATAAAAAAATCCACAGAAAATACTGAAGTCTGATACACTTGGCCTTTTCTTTATAATAATTACTTGTACAAAAAATTAACTATATGTATGAAATGATTACCTTATCGAGTTTATCAATGGTAGAGCATGTAGAGCGGAACTGCTCTGCTGGTACACCGCAAGCTTCAAACATGCCGTCCAGTAGACATCTGTGATTCACCTTCAACATGTACTTGCCAATGTCCAATGAGTCCAATATCTCGGTGACTACTTTAAGACATTCCGCATCCGGCACCATAGGATCAAACTGACCGGCTATATCAAAATCCTGGAAATTATATAAAAATATTATTAATGTGATTAAATACAGAAATATTAAATTATTTTTATTGTATACAGTTACAATATATAATCACTTGTATAAGTTAGAAGATTGAACTTCAACTGGGTTATTACTCAGTTAATGTTACAACCTTGTCATTACGTTTCTCAACTTAAGCTGTTACTTTCATTAAATTGCTTAATGTTTTACAGAAATTGTTTCACTAAGATATATATATATATATATAGCATTAATGATTATTTGAATATATTATTATATTGAATAATGTATATAAATGTAGATACTTATGTGTGCTGTTAATATTAAAATTATAAAAGTAATATATAGTTTTTAAGGTAATAAATAATACCAAGTATATAAATATGACTTTTATACTTACGCATTGATAAAACTCCCTATATCTACCCCTCGTCATGGCTGGGTTATCTCTCCTGTATACTTTAGCTATATGATATCTCTTCAAGTTGTTAATCTTGTTCATAGCGAGATATCTTGCAAGTGGGACGGTGAGGTCATATCTCAATGAAAGTATCTCTCCGCCTTGGTCTTTCAGATCATAAATCAACTTGGAGTCTTCGCCGTATTTGCCAGTTAATACCTCCTGAGAAAACAAATGTCATTTGAATAAAATCTTGCACATTTATAACATAGCCATGATTAGAACACAAATTTTGCTATTAACAATTGCTATGCTCTTATTTTGAAGACTATGAAAAGAATACTAAGTAAAAATTTATTAAAAATATATGGCTATTACATTATAAATACCTTTAACTCGAAGACAGGGGTGTCTATACATTCTGCACCATGTTTCTTGAATACTGATATAATTTTTTGCAAAACGCTATTTCTTATCGCCATCTGTTGAGGGTTGTAGTCCCTCGTTCCTTTAGGAGTCTTGAGTACAAACTTTTGTGGCGGGGCATCATTGCTGAGCTGCGCTTTTAAAGCCAATAACTTAGCTACTTCTTCTTTAATCTGTAAACAATTTCATAATTTGTAAGTATGACATTTTTTATAAGCACCTCCAGGTCTTATTAAGCCAGTGCAACAAGATCAACAGCGTCTATAAGATACCTTGCAATGAGACGATGTTGTAATAGCTCTAGCTAGATTGCTCTTCCAAGTGTTACACAACCATAGCTTTGAATGGATATCTATTACTTTTAATGCTTTGTACATGCTGAATTATTAACTTTCAACACAATATGATCCCTCGTCACCACTGAGACCGGATATGGAATTGTAAAAAAATAAAAAATTATTCATATATTTAAATTTATGTCACGCTATTTAGTGGCAACGAAGCAACCATATGTGGAGGTTCATACAACTCAGAAAGTAATCTAAATAACAAAGGAAACTACCTAATTGGAATGGTAACATCAACTTTATATTGAGGACAAACCTTTTGGTCACGGTTCTGGTTGGAATTTAATATTAATTTAACAGCATCTGGAGGTTTCATAAAAGGAAGTTGCGTTATTTCAGAGTTGCTGAAACTCCTCATATGGCACCACCATCGCTTAACGTATGGATATCTCTTTAAATCTACATTTTTTAGATTGTTATAAACTTCGAAGTCTAATTTACTAGGCGTATACCCATTGATATAACTGTACTGGGAGATATATTTATTAAATTCTCCTAGATCTTGGATAGAATATTCATTTATAACCTATAAAACAATTTTCCGATTTAGTGATGTGGTTAGTGTGACGCAATGTCATTGTTAAAATCCTCCTGAATTACTAACAAGCAAATACAATTAAGCATAACACAGACAAACCTTTTCAGTTGATTCCTTTTCTGCTTTCAGCTTTCTCACTAAATCTCCTTGCTCCTGAATTTTTTTCAACAATATTTCATTGTGTTCTGCCATAATATAAGATCAAACAAAAATATATTTCTAACAGAAACCGACACCGCGCTCAAGGCTATATCTACGACTAAGTTTCTAATGACAAAATGATTGCTCCTAAAGCTTTACTCTCGATCGTAACCTTTCATTTCACTTGGTGAATTGGCGAACGTAGATTTTACCAACAGCGCTAAATATGTATGTGACATTGATAGTTCAACGTGACAGCAGACACATCTAATTTGTGTTTTCTTTATGGATTGAACCCAAAGCTCTATGACTTGTAATATACTTAGCCTTAGATAAATTTTATATTTCACTGCAGCCTTTATTAGGTAACAGACAAACACACCTTAACAAATCCTACTCTTCTTAAGTTTTTCTTGCCTTTTTTTCTAATTTGAGAGGTTAAAGTATCTCCTACTTTTTACTATAAAGAAAACTAGAAATTACGTTTATAACTTCTTGAAAGAATAAAGACAAGAACGACGGAAACTTGTCTTTGTTATTACAGAAATATACTTTTACCTTATTTTTACTGTTATCCGAAAAAAGAGATTACGTCCTAATATTTATATATTTCTTCTAAGAAAAAATACCTTTTCGTTGTCTCCTTAAGCTAATTAAATAGTTGTACAAAGAGAAATAATATGTAAAAAGGCAAAAATAAATCTCTTATTATATTTATAATTATATACCATAAGTAATAAGAAATTGGAGTTAAATAAAAAATATAATTGTATTATAAATATGTTCGTATTTGTTATTGATTACAGATATAATTGTACATACATAATACATAAGTATTTAAAAATGGATAGTATTTATACAAATTTAATAAATGAAAGAAAAATAATAGCTCTGATAGCGTGAAAAAAAATAACCACTGGATAAAAAAAGTACTGATTCCTCTTCTTGTTAAATTTCGTGACGTCCAGATGGTAGCAGGTTGTATGAACATCATATATTGACATTCCTTGATTTTGAATTTGATTTTGAATTCTTGTATGAAAACCATTTCTTACTTTATGACTCAATAAAACCTAATGTACATGTTTATACACAATATTTTAAGTTACAAAATTTGCATTTAGAATAGGTGTCTAGTAACATTTCTAATAATTGTCAACAATTGACTAGCTCAATGTCAAATGTCAAAATACATAATGTAAATCTCGTTGCAAACTATAGGACAGATGTAATCAGTCATCAGTACCAAATTATCACTAGCATAACGTTTGTTTTAGAATACAGAAACTACTGTTTAAGTTAAAAAGCGGGGAATTCAGTGTCCTATATATAATCAGTAGTTGATATGTTACTATCCCTGAAGTTAAAATTTATATTATATTTATAGTACAACTACCATACCTAAACTCAACATTGTGATTTTTAAAAAAATGGATAGATTTGAATACATAGAAGCCAGACTATTTGAAGGAGAAACGTATCTCAAACGAGATAAAAATGTTAAAATATATGATGGCGAAGATAAGGTGAGAATAAAACTTTTTTAATCAAAACTTTATAACTGTTAACATCATCTATTTTTCTTCGGGAAATGTTTTAGACCCAATTTGTAGATGGAGAAATTGTTTTAACAACACACAGAATACTGTGGGGTAAACCTGGTGATATACCCAAGGGGCTTGTGTGTTTATCACTCCACCTATATTATATATTCTGTGTTGAAGAGGAAAGTCGAGGTGTTTTTGGTCTTGGAGGTCCTAAACGAATCATATTGCACCTTGGTCCAGCACTTCCAGGTAACATTATAGTTTCACCTTAGATTTAAAGAAAACAACTAATTTATTATGACACCTAAATATTACTTTCATAGGTAAAAGACCAGGACCAGCTGTAGTGAGCCCATTTCACTTCATTAAATTTTCATTCAAAGATGGAATTGATTCTGTCTTTTATAAGGCATTAAACGATGCTGTAGCTGCAAAAGCCTGGCAGATAGAGACACCTAATAATTCCAATTTAACTTCTACAACAAGTATTACACCTAAGACCTCAACATCACCTGTAAATTCTAAAATTCGTTCCGGTATTGTTGGTATCGAGAGGAGTATTGAAGAACAACATAAGGCTACAGATCAAAGTATCAGTGTAGCGTTTCAGGATTTGACTAAACTCATGGAAAAAGCTAAAGAAATGGTCACAATATCTAAGACAATATCATCTAAAATCAGGGTAATAATCATTAATAATATTAAAGTTGAATGTATTAAGTAAATATTACTGTTAGTTGGATTATTGTTTTATAGGAAAAGCAAGGTGATATATCAGAGGATGACACGGTGAGATTTAAATCTTACTTAATGAGTTTGGGTATAGACGATCCTGTAACCAGAGATGCATTTAGATCAGACTCGGAATATTACATGGGTCTCTCTCATCAAATTTCCGATATGATAGTCGCTGCTTTGGTGGTATGTAGAAGTTATGCATACATCTATATAATTATCACAATAGCTCTTATGGTGAATAATTTAACATTCTTATAAATATTGTTAATACCTGTGTTATGTATTTTAGGATTGTGGCGGTATCATGTCCTTAGCCGATGTGTGGTGTAGAGTGAATAGAGCTAGAGGTCTCGAACTCATTTCACCTGAGGATTTATTAAATGCTTGCAAGTATGTTTATAACTTTTACATTAAAATATATATGTAAATGGTCCTATAGATGTAGAATATTAAATGTTATATATGCTTAATATTACACAATTAACATCACTTAAGCTAAAAGGTTCTAGAGGTGTATGATTTGATTCAAGGTTCACAATATTCTAAAAGTTTTCCTATTTTTTTTTTTAAAGATTGTTACAGACTATTGATGCTCCAATGTCCTTACGTAAATTTCCAAGTGGCGCATGTGTGTTACAACTTAATAGCCATAGGGATGAAGAAGTTGCGAAAACAACAAGTGAACTGGTAATTTGTTGGTTTTGCTATTGTAATAAGCGTTAAACTAGACACCAACTAACTTTGCTCTGATATGTTTTAGTTAAAACTTTGATTAATATATCGTTTTAATATCCACAGCTTGAAGAAAGCGGTTCATTAACCCCGGAGAAGTTATCTCAAATAGCAAATGTTTCCGTCCTACTTGCACGAGAACAACTATTCACAGCTGAACGAATGGGCTTAGCTTGCAGAGATGAATCTATTGAAGGATTGGCTTTCTATCCTAATTTTTTTCTAAGCAAAGTGTAAATAACTATTTATTTAATACATATATTTTATAATAATGTTATTTGAATTTATAACACCATGATAAGCATAAATATTTTATTGAAGCCAGTTTACACTCACTTACTTTGATATATAATTTTAAGGCCTTACTTTGATATCTTCCCTATAAACCATCTCAAAATAACTTTCTCAATACACTTGTGTAAGAAATGACCAAAAGATTACGCTTAGAAGACATTTTACAGTTATTAAATGACTAAGATTCAGAATTTTTAATGTTATTTCTATATAAATATTGAAGCCAGTTCATATATATACTAGATGTAAGCGATATTTAATTTGAAAGCCTCACTTATGTTACCTTTATTATAAATCATCTCAAAATAACTTTCTTAATATGCTTATATATCATGAATATTAACTAAGTGTTGAGCTTAGAAGATATCTTACATTGGTTACATGTTAAGCATCAAAACTACTTTGTATAAAAAATATTGTGATCAAAGTGCAATACATATATTTTAAGGCTTTTAATAATTTTTTTCTCCCTAACAACAGATTTTTTATGCAAAATCTTAGGATATGTTCATAAAAGCATTTTTAAAGCTTCATCACAAATCTACATGCATTACATTAAAAAAATAGGTATCTTATTGTAATAACAAAAAATATTATTTTAAGAAATTTAAATTTGTGGGGACTAAAAAATCAATATTGTTGACAAATGAAAAAAAATCTTGCGCAAACTCAAGGTCATGAAAAAAAAAAAAAAAAGCCTAATTCTACATTTTATTCTTATGGAATGTTAATACTCGATTGCACTTTTGAAATCTTTTGGTAAATGTGTGTGTTTGCCGCAAAGTTCCCAGGCCTTGAAGTCATCACAGGATCGAATGCTCTCAACATAACATTCAACTCCTCTAACAAAGGGCAACATCATCTGTTCATTGACGATTTCTGAGAAGCGATGCATATAGCATACATTCCTTGCTAAACTTTCTTTGACTGCAGTTGATAATGGTCTCTCGTTGCATTTTATTATGTCCAACTGAAATGGAAAAGAAACTATACACATTCAAAACTATAAAATGAACAAGTACACACATTTATGTTTTTTAATTATATACAAACCTTGTCCTGAATGGTATTAAGTCTCAAACCTAGATATGTGTTGAGGCATTCTGACAAAGACTTAACATTATTTGGAAGTCGGCCTGTCTTATTTCTCGTTATTATCAAATCACCAACCTGAAAAGGCAAGATTTATTTTGATTCATGATTTTTTGGTATATTAAAGTGTTTGAACAGTCAATACGACTAATTCAAATTACATAATATTGGTTAGTATAGCTTATAAGAAAAATTTACCTGAGTATCAAACACTGAATTTAATTTAACATTATGCTTATGATATAAGCAATCTGATATTTTCCTACAATCATGGACAATCTTTTTGGGATTTTCGCTTTCTAAAAGTTTCTTCAACCCCGCATCAAAGGCGTGGTGCTGTAGAACTTGCACATCAAAAATATAGATTTGTGCTGGCGTAGAAAGCACTAGAAAGGGCAATTTACATTTTCTACCCATGTTGCCACCATCTGTGCTAATACATATGAAGCTATACTGATTCAAATCTTCAACAGCATCATGAAAACTATGGTCGATTTGGTTGATAAAAATATACTTTTTAGATATTTTTAATATTTCTTCACATTCTTTCTGAGTTATTTTAAGAAATGTTTGTTCATTGGGCTCTTGCAACTTCACAATGTTTCTAACTTCAGTATCGTAGTAATGACATACCCCTTCATTTTTATCAGATTGCGGTGATTCTTTGACTTCGTATAGAGATATCTTTGACTTATCGTTAGTAATGCTGTAAAATCTGCCTTCGACGACTTCACTATTTTTTGTGTGAAGTTGAAGAAGTTCCCCTTTCATGTATAGATTGTCCATTTTTGTGAATATCAGTATGCTATTAATTGCTTTAAGAAATCTTTTTGAGGGGTTTAGACGGTTTCTCCGATTCACCGTAGGCTTTGTAAATATAGAGGCCTAAGGTAACATGTAACACGATTACCGCTACAACAGCAGAATAAATGCTACTGGATACAGCTTCAAGACGAAACACAGCATCGAAAAGTATCAATTTCGATACGAAAAACGATACTACCGGTACGATAATAATGAATAAGCAGTATTTTATTACCGTCCGAAATACTTGAAAATCGGGTAGCTCCTTAAAGGAAAGAAAGGTTATGATTAAAATCGATTTCAGGGCATAAAGAAATGTATAGAAGTTATTGATTTATTTATGACAAACTTACATTGGCTTTTCCTTCCATCATCACAATTAATTATACTTCTAACTCTCATCGACATTAACAAACTTTGTTCTTAATCAAATAATAGACTAAAAAACACTACTTTAAGGAAAAATAAATGAAAGTGTTATGTGGAAATAGTCATAGACAACAATCTTCAATCAATATTCCGTGTGACCATATCTTAAGGCAGGTACACATCTGCTTGTAGCATTTGAAACACATAATATTAGACTATTGTGTAATTTTGTTGGATCAGGAAGCCATTGTTTAGTTTTATAGTATAAATATTAAGATATAATATTGCAGATCTGAAAAACTGCAATATTGGAAATGATTTGTTTTGAAAATTATTAGTAAATTATTTTAAATTATTAGTCTTATAAAATATAATTCTTATCCTGTTAAGTCATGAATATGATTTTTATTATTTGTAATATATTGTATTATTTTTCAGAAGTCATCTTTTCTTAAATTTCTAACTGTTACCGGCAGTTTATAAATCCTCTGAAAATCAGGCTTTCAAAATTCATAAATTCCCCTTTTTTACAACGTTTTTTATTGAGACTTTTTAACCTAAAGATTTTCGTCATAAATAAGTCTGAAAGAATTTTTGAAATTAAAAAAATGGCTAGGTACATAAACTTGACATGTTATTAACAAAAACAAACAAAAATTTTAAGTATCAATCAAAAGCCTTACAATAGAGGTACAAATGCATCGTTTGACTCGTAAAGAAATCTCGTGAAGAAAATTATCTTTTTTATTGAAGGCTGTTAACGACTACTATTTCTAACTAATTCATGTACTTCAACGACGTAATGTTATAATAATACACATTTCATTAATAGGTTTTATTTTTATTTCAAATACAATGATACAATGTTAATTAATTTTATGATATAGTTACTATTTTCAATACATTTATTAGTGTATTGAATATAATAAATTTATATTAATAAGAAACTAAAATATGTGTTCACGGACGACGTAGGTTCTGAGTTAAAAGAAAGATACACCTGCCATCGTTAAGTCCGCTAATTTCGAAGCAAACCTGAAACGGTCAATAACCTTGACCTAAAATTGTTTATAAAAAGTACCCGAAAACATTAAAAAAATGTTACGAAAGGAAATAACTATTAACTGATACGCAGTATTCTTTTTATATTTGGTTTCATAACTGGGAAACATTTGATGTATTATTTATAATGGACTTTGTTACCACTCTCACAAATTTACGGCACGTTGATCATGAATACCGGTGAAAAATAATAATGTCAGGGGCCCGCTGTTCATGTATTAATTTGATTGGAGCACCAAAATGTGTTCGTATTCATTCCTTATATAGTCTCTTATTTGAACAATCTCGAAAATTACCGACTATTATTTGTTTGCCTAATATAATTTTGAAATATGAGAAACATTAAAAGATTTGAATGATATCGTAATAATTTATTATATAAAATGTTTTTATACACTGAATGTTAGATTGGATGTTTGTGATATAAAATCGTTTATAAAAGAACTATGTATTTCGAATTATTATAACACACTGAAAGTATATTTATAAAGTTTTAACAAATGTAATGTTTTGTTTTTATCTTTTTGTTTTAAATCAAAACAAAGTTACAGAATTATTTAAAAAAAATACTTAATATACGGAATCATTTTAAATAACATAAGCTTCAATTTCTGTCAACGGTAGTGATATTTTTTAAATTATATATAATTATTTATAATATATTGCAGAAAACTAGTGAAATGTTTAGTTTTATACCCTTGTCCTTATGATGAATAACGTCCTCTACGGAGTCCTTATATCGTTGTTTGTAAGTTTGTTTGTTTTTTAAAATTATACATTACATGCATATTGCGTATTACTATGGAATGAACTGTTTCCAACAGATTGGGATTTATGGTACATTTTTGGATCTCAAAGAGGTCCAAAATACTATTGCAAAGTTGAAGAATATAAACTTGCTAAATCTTAGCGAGGTTAGATAATTTGATTTAATCCTTTTATGACTCACTTACAAATCATTCTAATGATTTGTTCTAATAATTATGTTCTCAGGTAGGAGCAGCCACGAATGGATTATTCGATTTAAGCGATGTCAAGAATAAAATACTGAATTGGAAGAATCATAAAATAGCAGCGCTATGTCCTTCGAATGGGCAAGTTTTTTTTATGCTAACAACGAATTTTAGAGTCACATAGTTATATTAATACATTATATATAAGTATATTACTGGTTGCAGCGCTAAACTTCAATATCTTTTGAACTTAGCATGCAGCACAGCTCAGCCGACAAACGTCACATTAAGAGACGCCTGCATTTCCTGCTTCTCCAGAGTCACAGCTATGCCGGAGGTGGATCGTAATTAACTATCATGTTTATTTTTATATATTTTTATTTGCACACTAGATTTTACCCGCGATTCCATCTGCGTAAGGAAAATAATAACAAACAAAACCTGTTGAAGTTCCGTTTGCGCCCTGTCTCCAACTCGCGCGTTATAATTTCGAGATATGGATTCTGGATCTGGATAAAAAGTACTCTAAGTTACTCATTATTACATCAGCTACCTG